>CCAG010002306.1:0-15157 GCA_001077435.1 Glossina morsitans morsitans
GATATAATGTGTACTCAAATGTGGTGTAGTCACATTGCTTTTTACGATCAGCATTTGGTGCTCTCGTCGAAAAGTCTCGTTCTTGTTTTTTGCGTGTTGCTGCTTTCAAACACCTCAGTTGGTTCGCGGCGTTTGCAGTTTTCCTCTTAGTTACTCTTTGTTTACTGTGTTTTCAATAGTTGCGAAGTTTGCGTTTAATTTAGGAAATCATTTTTGAATACCTGACGCACTGTTTACTTGTGTTTATTCTGTTTTCACAAACTGTTTGTTGCTTTCTGATATGGAGTGTTTGTTTACATCATCTCGAACCGAAACCGCACCTGATTCTGAACGATTCATTACTTGTTGGCTTTGCCAGCGTTTTAGTTACGCGAGGTGTGCAGGTATCAGTGGCCGTGCTGCAAATGATATCCCAGATCCTTCGAGAGGAGTACGCTGACCCTGTCCCGACTGTATGAACCCCGATTTTGACTTTTATAAGCTTCTCATGGAGATATGGAGTGGATTTCCCGAATTAAGTAAAAATCTCATGACATTGTGTGGAAAATTGCAGACAATGTTCGATAAGGGTCGCTATCTAGAGCACTCATCTTCTCCCCCATCTTGTAGAAGACTAACCTGCAGTTAAGCGTTCGGTACTTCACGACTGCCTTCGCCTAAATCTCATTCGACTATTTCATCCTTACCTACAAAGAACGTTAGCGTTTCCTCTATCGTTGACTTTTCTGGTAATACTAAGGTTACCAAAAAGCCGGGTACTATTCCTTGTTTCAGCTATGCTGAAATGGCAACCGTATATCCTAGTGGTGCCGTTCAAGCTACTCTGTCTACGTTTCTTCTTTTAAGGTGTCAGTTCCGAGTGAAAACATGGAAATTTTGTTAAATAAACCATTGTGGCCACTTGGATCCTTAATAGAGGAGTTCATTCCTCAGAATCGGCCTCGTAATACTAAATCGGTAGTTCTCCTACCCTCAAAAAAATAAATGTTTCTTCAGGTCTACTAACATTTATTTGCAAAAATGTTAGGGGCCTTAACTCTAAACTTCGCTCTACTCTCGTATATTCAGTGACCACGGAGTTTTTCTGTTTGGCTTTCACTAAAACCTGATTAAAGCCTGATTTACATTCATCGAAATGTACACTCAAATCATCCTATGTGGTGTTGCTTCTATGATTTCTGATCAATCCTTGAAATCAAGTGTTTTCCCTTTGCGTTGGAAGTGTAGTCTCCTTATTACGGTCCACAAATGTGCAAACAGACATCACGTTGGAAACTATAATGACATCGCCTAGTTGAGTGTTTTACCAGCATTTAGCTTTTGCTATTAAATCTTACATTTCTCCACTCCATCATGGCTTTCGGAAAGGAAGCTCCACTGTTGCGAATCTCTTAGAGTTTACTTGCCATGTTTTCAAGGCTTTTTCTAATGCCTCTCGCACAGATGTCGTATATACTGATTTTAGTAAGTAGTAGTGTTACCTCGGATGAGTTGCCCGTGAAATCTGGCGTCCCTCAAGGCAGCCGCTCGCGACCTCTTTTATTTAATTTATACGTTAATGATCCCTCCCTCAATGATTAAATCCAGCCTCCTAATGCACACTGACGACGTTAAACTGTTTCCTCACTTCTCCTTCAAACTGAATTAATTAATGTGGTTACATGGTGGTTGTTAAATTTTATGAAACGAAGTCTAAAAAAATGCAAGAACTTTTCTTGCTCAAGGACGAAGTCATTCAATACTGAGTACTTCATTGATTCACGCAAGGTGGAAAAGGTAGATTCGTCCATTTATGTAGGGGTTCTATTCGACCAAACATTGCGTTTTAATTTGCATATTGAGCTCTCTTTAAGTAAAACTTGGTTCGCGCTAGGTTTCATTAAGAGGTGGTCCAACGAGTTTACGGATCCGTACATTACAAAAAACCTGTACATGTGCTTAGCCAGACCAATACTTGAGTATTCCTCTGTTGTGTGGTCTCCTTCGTACAGGTGTTATGTAGATTCAATTGGATCCGTTCAAAAGCAATTCTTGCTGTTTGCCCTTAGGAATTTGGGTTGGGACCCGCTTGTCTCTCTGCCTCCTTACGAAAAAATAGTTTGCTTTTCTTATTCGTACGACCACTTGAGAAACGTAGATTTATTCATGGAGTTTCGTTTTTAATTTACTTAGGTAATGGTACTATCGATTCGTCCACATTACTTGGTGAGATAAGCTTTAATGTCCCTAATCCCTTCTCTAGGCACTTTATTCAGAGTTGTTCAGAGTTGTTTGCAGAAACCTAAATGATGTCTATCACTTAACCTTAATATAGGACTCTTTAAAATCTATCAAAACAACTATGCTTAATACGCGCGCTTTGCCTATGTCTTATTTAAACTAACCTGCAATCTTAACATCTCACTATGATTCGAAATTTAACTGCTGTTGTTTACTGTTATCGGTTACCAAGCTTTTGCATGTTTGCAATGCTTTAGGAGTTCACTTGGTGTGTGTCTGCATCAACTGCGTACATCCTTGTTTCTTTTTCCTTCTTATTTATTCATACATGAGTTATCATTTAATTATTTATCTATTATTTTATTATTTATAGTTTCTAATAATATTTAGTATAAGATTTATTTCTAGGAGCCAATTGAATTTGTCTGTTAATTTATTTTAGCTCAGTTTTATGTGTAAGTAATAAAATGAATAAGTTTGGGGAATACTCGTAAAATTTATCCGATGGCATTTATTTTCAATAGCGCTCGCCCTTGGATACCTTAGTGTATCAAATTGATTGATTGAAATGTTCTCAAAACTGCGACCTGTAGGTTGAATCAAAAAAAAAAAAAAAAAAAAAATAGTTTAAAAATCAAATGGAAAGGCAGGAAAAAACGCTTAAATAGGTTTGGAAAATGATTCTAAATCGATTGATAACTAAGAAAATGAGTCCTTTATTCCGTTGCATATGTCCACATGAACCTACTATATCCATACCTACACCCTACAAATCGCGTATAAACCTACATGGAAGCAGCTGATATTGAAACTATATTGGACCTTATTCTTAAATCCATACATTCCATACACTTATAAATTTTTTTTATGTATATATGTGCTGTGCTTGACGTAATCACTTCCATTATTACCCTCACCATTTTTTCAAGTGGTGTTTACTGGTGAATCTGATTATGAGGAGAGCTAGATTTATATGTAATAAAATATTATTTCTAAAATGCAGCGAATGTGATAGAAAATTTAAGCTAACAAGAAACGCACATAATTTATGGATGTATGAACTGTTCCATCACAATTTATTATGCATTAAGGAAGGTAGGAAGGTAGGAAAGTGGACTTTTTCATGGAAATTAGTTTATTTCATTAAACAACAAATAAAAACAATAATAATTGATTTCCTGCTAATTATAGCATGTGCTACATAAAGATTTGACCTTTTAAATGGACATACTTTGACTTGTGCCTCGCGTAACCCGTATTCTATTTTTTCAATATTTTCCATTTGAAATGTAAATAATAAGCTTCCAAGTTCGATTAATTTTAAAGCGAATATTTACATCTCTATAGTGGATGAATATGCGATAGAGAATGCACACGAATATGATGGTTTTAGTAACGTTGTTGGTCCTTTAGGGTAAACTACAATAAAATAAAATTTTTTTTTTTTTTTGTGCTTTTAAAAGCACTTCCTCCTAACTAGTCTACGCAACGAAACAAAAGAAAAGAGCAGAGCACTCTTTATCTATCTATCTATCTCTATCTCTCTCTCTCTAACTTTACACACATATTGTACATAATCCAATCGAGCAGTGTTTAAAGTGTTGATGTTATACTTATTCCATAGCAATGGAGTTTGTTTATGTGTTTGTGTTTATGTTTTACGCTCGTACCTTTTTCTAAATGATTTTTTTTTCTCTAAGATAAACAGGATAAAATGTGGCAACAAAGCTATCTCATTACATCCTGTCCTTAGGAGTTAAGGAATTATAATTTCTTTTGTATTATCCTTAAGGCAAAAAGATACATGGAGGTGGGGAAAAAAGAGAAGAGATACACAATCCATTCTGGCGAATAATGCTTTCCACTTGTCGACATTATGCGCGAGTTATGCATGCGAAAAACATTATATGCAGTGCATATAAAAGGTTACTGCAAAGACCCATAAGAAAATGGTAAACGAAAGATTAAAGAAAAGAAAAAAGCAAAAAACAAAAATGGTACGTATACCTTCTATACTTTTTACATACTCTCGTTAAGTTTATTTTTCTATATCCTGACATATACTACTGTTACTTTTTGTATGAATTCACGCACACACCAATGATTACAATATCAAGAAAACGAAGTTAATGCATAAAGAAATAGTAAAGGAAAAGAGCTTCAGCAAATCCTCAAATTGCATCTGATTGTTAAAATCCTTTTGGTTTCATTGCGATCGCACTGTGTGTTACACAATATCTGTTGTTATGTTTTTTAAACGTTTTATTTTCCATTATCTACAGACTGAACTGTGAAATATAAACTCATTTTAAATTTTTAGTAAATGTTTGCAAAAACAAAAATTATACGGAACAATGCAACTCACAAATGTTTAAAGCACTGCTCAGTGTTTAGTTTCATGAACTGAAGACAAACGCAGCAGTGAACAAAAAGAAAAGAAAAACAGAAAATGCAATATAAGAAATTTATTCGTTTAAATTACGTTTCGGGTTGTTACGTCTTCTTAACAGTGGTATGCACTTTGAAAAAATATTTATATTTGTAGACAAAATTTTAAAAATCTTTATCACAGAGTACTTGACTATAGATATATCACTCTCTTTGATGTATGCTTGGCTGGATATTGTTCTTTCCTATATTTATGTACACATTATCTGCCTAAGTTCTCTAAGCTCTGCTCTTACAGAAGAATTCATTTTCATAATTTTTTCGTTATTGCTTCGAATTGGGATTTGAATTGTTAATGCATAGGGTGTCCCTTAAAACCCATTCAATTCACTTTTGGATCATTGAATGCATGCTAAAATCGTTGTGAAATTCTCGCAGATATAATTTGATGTTAATTTCTCTTTCCCGCCTGAGAATTGAACATATTCTCGCCTTTTTGTGAAAATTGTTTTCGTTATTTTTTATTAATAGCAACCAACGATGGACGCATAGAGAAGCATGGCTTAAGAAAACCGATAGCCTATTCTCTTTCTTTTTTGCCTTTGGCACACCCTGTCTCCAAACGATCATATGACAATGTTTTTGTAATGCTCTTATCACTGGATGGAGGAGCGGAAGTCTAAATAATCCGGATAATCGATATTATGCAAAAAAAAAGAGGCTCAGCCCGCAAAATCCGCTAGGTTTTCAATCATAATTTTTACTAAGCTTTTTTTTATTTATTTTCTAGACAAAAAATCCACACCTCTAATGGTAAGCTAAGGAAAGTCAAGGAGAAAAATTGATCGGCTTTCGAGATCATTCATGCTTCCTCCTTATCCTCAAAAATCTGAAAAAATCGTTCTTGCATACTTTAATTCTTGTACTTTCAAAAATGTAAAAAACCAAATATTATTAAGTCTTTACATCTCTTTTATATAAATTTAGAAAGACATGTAAATGAATCTATCTTTATAATGTTTTTGAACCTATCTTTATAGTGAATTTGATCGATTAAGAATATCTTACCCGAAATAATAAAATTTTTCAAATACACTTTTATTTAACTACCGGACGCAAGCCATTACCTGCTTATGTTACGTAGAAAACTATTTAAAAATTATTGACTCGATCGGGCCATAAACATTAATATAGCAGAGGATGATCTACGGAACCTGAACTGTTTAATATAAATGAAATTAGTACTAAGCGGTATGTGATGATATAAGGAAAAAAAAATATATAAAAATATAAAAAAATGTTAATTATTTTTTGTATTTTTAAATTCTACGCATATCTATCTATCTATCTATCTATCCTTGTCTTTCATGAATTCCTTAGAAATTTGAAAATAACGTTAATAGAATTGTTGGGCGCTCGTTGAATATTAATCGGAAGAAAAGTTTATGTGCGCGAATTACATTAAAGAGTCGTAGCCTTCCCAGCAACTATACATAAACAGTTAAATGATAGTTAAATATTTATAAAGCCCCCGAAATTAGCTACATACGTTTCTAAGCAAAATTTCATAAGAAAAACTTTCCAAAGTGTATGCACATGTATAGAAAAAGAAATGCGCACGCGCCCACACAAACACACATTCTTTTTGTAGAAGAACTTTTAATTCATATCATTTCTCTACGGTATGGAAAATCGTTCAATTCACAAAAACAATACAAAATAAAAGCTAAACTTTCTCGGAAACAAAAGGTTATGCTTAAATTATATATGAAATTTGAAAAGTTAATTTTACGGTTTCGTATTTAAGTCGTTTTCATTTATTTAAATATTTCGAAAGTTTTTAAATAATATTTTATAAACAACATGGCTTTAAGCCCAGCAAATGTTGCACAAAATTCATAATATTCTTAATATGATGTTAACTACTTAGCGCAGCAACTAACTATTCCTATTCCTATTATACCTTACTTTCGGTCTTCATTGTTTTACTTCCCTTCTCAACTTCTCAACTGTCT
Organism: Glossina morsitans morsitans; assembly: GCA_001077435.1. Taxonomy (NCBI): domain Eukaryota; kingdom Metazoa; phylum Arthropoda; class Insecta; order Diptera; family Glossinidae; genus Glossina; species Glossina morsitans. The sequence goes on from CCAG010002306.1 coordinate 6,624, forward strand.
TCCTCTCTCTCTTTTTTTTTTTGCTTTCTCCCTCTCTGTTTCAATTACTATTTAATATTTGAACCTTTAAGTAAAAATTAAAAAAAAAAAAAAAAGAAACAAAGCAACATAAAGCAAAAAAGAAAAATGGAATAAAATTTTCCGAACATTTACCATATGTACCGACATATTCACATCTAGGTATATATTGTGCGCAGTTGAAAAAGCATACACGCATAGCTTAGGAGCATACTTTCACATTTAATAAGCGTTCGACTACAGGCAGACACATGTGCTAGCCCGTTACTGACTTACGTGCATACAGGCGTTCATTTGTAGTACAAAACTTATAATATGTAAATGTAATAAAACCACAAGTGGATCGTATCTTTGCATGTGCAAGGAGGCAGGCGTCCACAAAAGAGATACGTGTACGTGCCTAATGGACCTCAAAATGTCTTAAGGTAGGTAGATATGCAATGTTCCAACGCCAGAACAACATGGAATACAACAAAAAAGAAAAAAGGGAAAATAAAGATAAGGGGGAGACAATGAAATGGAGTGAATACGAAACGAAATCTATAAAGCAGCTACCGTCGTTTTGCCAACACACACAGGATGCAACGAACAATGCAAATGCACTCACCGTAAAAGTAAAACTTGGATATCCCCTATGCCATGACAAGCCTACATAAAAAGCGAACAAGTTTTTATTAATTCGTTTAGGCCCATCGAGCGATAGTAATTATTTTCATATAAAATATTTACATCGTCTTGCATCTGAATAATTTTCTCAAATTACAGATTAGTGTCTATTTTAGTCTATGTATTATTTCTTGTGTTAATCAAAGATATTTCACCACTTTTTAATTCATGCAGATATAGTTGTACTCGCGAGCTTATACAGCTCATCATTTTCAAAGTGCATTGGATGGAATGTCAAATGGGAGGAAACATGGTTGAAAATGATTTACTTACTGATGGACGGACCAGTTGATCTATGTAATTTGAGTTAGCTGTTGGGCTGGAGCGTTAGTTCGCAATAAGATAATTCCACTCATCTATGTGGTCGCACCACCCTTAAAGTACGGGAACGACGTTATGGGTATGAAATATTTCTCCTTCAACCAGTTAGTGCTGCCGCGGCGTTGAGGTGGCAACAGCCACCACGAAACACTCCAAAATATTCTCCACAAAATCTTCCAATTATTTTATAAAGCGTAAGATAATGTCTTATGCTACATAAATAGCTACGCTTGTATTCACATTTCCCCCTTATCTGCGATCATAAATTGTTACTAAGATTTCACCGCAGATTTTCAATGTTCGTGGAAAAATATTCACGCAGCCTACTACCCCATGCTCTTAGCTTGTTACTACATTATAGGCCCATAGCAATTTACTCATGGTAATAATTTCCTTGTAAGGACCTTCTTTCAAAACATCCCTTGACTAACGAGTTTCCTGTCGTGAAGAAGGCGAACGGATAGATGGATATAGAACATAAAAATGCACATGGAACTTCGATACGATATTGCAAACGAAACGAAAAATTCAATATGTCACTGCCCCCCGTAGATGGCTGTAAAACATAATACGATATTCTCGCATTCATACTCCGCCATTAATAAGCATATGTAGATTCGGTGCGATGCAGAAAAGATAGGGAAATACACATTTTAATATATTGGTTTGTTTATATACTCTGCACATACACAATAACAGTTTAACTGAGACAGCTAGAACGACAAAAACTACAAATATCTAAACACATATTTATGTGTACACGTGGATATGCATGTGGTTATGGTGCTTTACGTTATTGAAAGCTCATAAAGAGACTTAGCAATAGCTCTAAGTAGTATTTATGGTAGACATTTATATGCCGGTATATGCATTTGTGTATGCACACATATGCATATACATATGCATATACATATACATACGTTCTTGTACAATCTTCAATGCATAAAATACACATGTAATCATAGATTTTTCAAGTGCGTCACCAGACCTTACCTTGCGTCTTCCGTCTTTGTTCAAATGTGTAGTTTATTAACGCGTTTCGGTCTTAAACGACTTGAAAGACACCAAGAGGGTATGGAATGAAATGAAATGAAAGAAATTCTATACATAGCCCTGAATACGAGTTCAATGGCTTTTTATGAATGAGCTGCACTACGCTACTTATGTGTACATACATTGTATATGCATTATATAAATTCGTCATTATTTTGTTTTCTGTTGTCGCTTATATTTTTGATCGCTTAATAGACAATTGAAAAAAAAATCTAAAAACGTCCTTCCCTTCAACTTTTGATAGCAAGTAAAATTGCTAACGTGAATAATTTTTGAAATAACAACGTTCTATAAAAATACTCGTTAACTTTTCCTTTGAAAATAATTTTCAAATAAATTTTTCAATTTTTTTTGTTTTCACTACAAATCCAAAGCACGTTGCATTTTCATGCTATCTTTGTCTATGCTTTCACGCTTGCTGTTTAATTTATCAGAACATACACAACGTTTTCAATTATTCGAATATTTCGTGTAAATTTGCTTACGGTCACGGTAATCGTATCTATCGAACATGTCTACAAGATTTAGAGGATTTCCACTTCAACAAAAAATAGAAATCAAAGGTTGCAAAAATACTTCCATTGTTCACTGGAGGAAGTGGGTAATGTGCTCACTTCATCCATTATGCAACACTCTTCGGTATCGAATATACTCGTGAAAATTTGTTTTAAATATATTACTATATATTCTTTAAACTGGACTATGCTGTTACGAACCTAGTGAACATGTGCACTGATTTAACGAAATCGACATTCTCCCCAAGTCAATGACAAGTTATTTTGTGATCCTTTTAATTATGATCCGATTAAGTTTTAGCTTTTTCCGAAACTTGGCTGAACCCTGAAACTCGACGTTCGAAGGAGCTCTACCTCTGTCATTACTAAGCATCCATTACTAACTCTTTGTTTCTTTAGATGTTCAACTTGAACTAAGTATTTGTCGGTGTATAGCCTCTAAAACCGCTTTCAGTATCAACAATAAACATGTTTCTCTATTCCATGAAATGGTTGAACCCTTGAACTTGAAAAATGTTACAATTGTTCTCGTATTCTTCGTATTCTTATATTTTTTGGCGCCTTAATGAAGCTGGGAGCTTTCACATTGCAGTCATTGTGACTAGCCGATCTATTTCAGATTCTGAACTCATCCCGTGGGATCCGTAGACGCTCGTGTATCATCTTTTTGAAATTATCTACATTTTATTATTCCTTTATCATACCCTACGATCCAAAACACTAGTCGTAGGTGATGTCCAGGGTGACTCAATTCAAGGTTGAAATTTACTAAAAACGGGAAAATGCGAGTTGTGCTTAAAGCTACTGTACCTTTAAAAACAAAGAAAATGTTCTTAATAGGATTAGTAGACGCTTTCGATCCTTATATATATTTATATATATATATAGATATATTTTCTTGAAAGTTTCCACTTCCACAGGCTTGCATTAAATGAATCCTTACTGAAAAGCTATAGCCTTCTCTGATGATAGCTAACCTTGCTAACGCTCTAACTGATGCCTTTCAAAGTTATTTACGTCCATTCGAAAGCATATCAGTATAACTGTTTTGTATATTTAAGGTGGACAACTCTCAAGCCTTATTTACTAACGAAAGAATATCTCTTTTTCTTTTCTAAAGTGGACTTTTTCATTCAAGGGCTTCTTAAGCGCACAAAACTTAATATTTACAAAAAATTTCACTTCATTCGCTAGACATAGGTATGTAGATTAAATTCTACAGACTCCGTTTTTAAATTCAAATTTGAATCAGATACTCTACCTGTCGCCTAGGCCCTTGAGGTGTAAATGTCCCCAGAGAAGCACTGCGACGTTGCCTTTTCTTACGTTTTTCCAAAACTAAATAAGCTCGTACGACCACTAGAAAGACGATAACTATTGGACTTTGTCATTAGCATTTTTTTTTTTTAATATGACCAATTACTTAGGGGACGTCTCCCACTCGCGTGACGCGGTAACTGCCAGGAAGAAAGAGAGAAATTAGGAGATGGTAGTCGCAGCTTACTGGACATGAGCCCAATCGAGAAGTGTTATGGCTTTACCGGTTGAGCACTGACTATAGCTACGACCATCATTCGCGATTCTTACCTACTAGGGTACCCATGTGGATGCCTTAATCTCCTTTAAGAATTATACATTCATTTCAACGCTTCTCCTTGATGGTTCTACAACGCTTGTTTCCTTCAAAATGCGATTCAGTTTCGGCGATCAAGTGTTCATTAGAGCCGTATCCCTTTCTAACAACCATTTTTCTAGGATTTGCAGGCAATACGGTGGATACGGAAGCAATTCGAAGCGCTATTCGTGCAATTTTTCCATTGGTATGATCAACTTGCAACATACTGTACTGTTTCAGCGAAGGGGTATTTTTTTTGTTCTTCATTTGTGGGCGTTTTTTTTTTGCAATTTCGTCATTTAAACGCACTAATAATGCTATATAATATTTACTATTAAACCTTTGTCCACTTTCAATATATTCCATAAATATTAGATCATGCGAACCCTAAAACGCGAACGTAAAAGCCTTCCCAGCCGACTTTTGAGTTTTTAGTCGATTTGGATGGGTTTCGCCAGTTGTTGTCCTCTCGGCTGACCAGTACTTTGACTCTAGATTGTAGTGACGAGCCTGGAAAATCCTGTTTACTTCGGCTAAGCAGCTCTAAACTGCGCTCTCGTTTTTGTTTTTGGTCAAAAGTGAACAAACACGATATCCACTTCGAACAGAGTTTTCTCGCGGATAAATGCTCATGCGAACTAGCAAATACTCTGTTTTCTGATATCTGATATCATTAAGGTGTCAGATACTTCACACCCTGCGACTGTGAACGTGTTGTGTGGCGCGCAGGCATCTTCAAGACGAACGAATGAGAACGATAAAAAGGTTGAATAGACCGGTTAAACGAAACGATTGGTTGATATATATTTTCTACCGCTTTAGCACTCTGGCAGCACATTAGCACAACGCAGCTAATGTTATGCCAATGCCCATGAGCAGGATACGGAAGTTACCGTCCACACATACGAATTGCACCCTAATATTAGCTGAACATAGGCAGATAAAAAAGGAGCGCATATCGGCTGGGGTGAAGTACTTGTCGTATCGAGTTAATAAACCTAGGATCTTAATCGCTCCATCCTACAATCTTAACATTTGTTGCATCCAAGCAACGTCATTTTGCGTTCTCTTGCGTCGAACACTGAGAGCTGCCGACTTGTCTATATTGACACCAGGAAGCGAAGGGAACGAACACCTTCTTATTTCTCGAATGCGATAAACGACATTACTGCGTTTCGTTAACGTTAAAGTTTAACTTATCTACCTGATCCCATACGCGTGATATTTTGATGAGATCTTGGTTATCTACACCACTCAAAACCTATAATTTCTTATGGACACGGAACGAGTGACATAAGATACCATCTTGAAAAGAATAAATGGAGTTTTCTATCGTTAATAAATACCAAGCAGATAAAGCAGTGTTTTTAAAGATTGCGGAATCGAAGGAAACTTCATTGAAGAAAAATCCATCGATTCCAATTTATATCGAACCGTTATTTAATAATTCCGATGTGAATCAAGCAAAATTCTTGTCGCCATCACATGCAATCATTTTAGAGAAAAACTTCTCTGCATGATAAGCCATTAAGTCACAAGTGGATTGAGTTTTTTCTTGCGCAAGCCATATTACCGACCGCTAATTAAGCCGCTGACGAAAATCGACTATGATTTTCATGGAGATTATATATTATATATATTATATATTATACATATTATATATTATACATATTATATATTATATATATTACATATTATATATTGTATGTGTTGTATATTATACATATTATTACGAAAAGGGTATATTTGATGAAACAAAAGAAAGAAAGAAAGAGGAAGATCAATCACAGAGGAAAAATATTTATGGCGTGTTGGCTGCGTCATGCAGCTGGCGACTGGTGAAAAGATTAATAGCAATTGGCATTCAAAGCGAATTGATGAAAACGTAGAATCATAAAAGATGGTTTACGTTACAATATTATATATAGTTTCATTCTTCTTAAAAAAATGCTACCTTAAATTATTTCCTCTTTTTTCCTTTTGATAAAGTTACCAAGTGGTGTTCTTGAAGAGAGAATTTCAATTTTCCTAACTGTCGTTCAAAACAGTCTCTTCTTTTATAATTAACGAGCATAAATTCGGTGATGTCTTCAGGGTAAGACACCAGAACAATTTGCGCAACCCGAGCTGCCACCGAATTCTCTCTCTAATATTAATACTCGTTGATCTGCTAAACGATATTAAGGTGTTAAGCCTAATTCTAATTTTTATCTCTTTGCTTTAATGCGCCTTTCGCTTTATTTAAAAGAAATAAATGCTTTATCCAATTTACAGATCAAACTCTACGCTCTCAGAGTTATTCTTGGTACTTAAATCAGCTGAGTCACTTGAATTAATAGCGTGTTTCCAGTCATGTGTATGAGTAAATAAATGCACCTAATTGACATCAAACCAAATATCGTTTTGCATCTTCACATACGTTCACCAAAAGACATAAATATATGATCTAGTTGGCTATGCAATTCTTCAGTTTCTTTATGCATATCGCTTGAAGTAATAAAATCGTAACTGACTGATTTTGTCCACTTTTTTCCTTGCATATATTTATTTTATTTTCAATAGGATTAGTAAACAAAAATTGAAATAAAATTCTAAAATTTACGATTGTGCGTCAATTCCATTAAATTTGTTTTAAACACCCTACGTCACCCTACAGTTACACATATTACAATTTTTCAAAATTAGGCGTCAAATGGGAAGCGGTCGAACAAGTGCTTCGATCCGACAAAAAATTCATCAAAATAGTTCAGTAATTGCGACCTGTAGGTTACCAGAATATGAGACGGATAGACGGACAAGCAGGCAGACAAGCTTAGATCGATTCAGAAGGTAATTCTAAATTGATTCGTTTATTAAAAAAGTTAGATTTATGTCAAGCAAGCCCTTCTGAATCTTGCATACATCCGCACCACAAGTGATATAGGATATATATAATAAGCTCAAATACAATTAATCCAACCATTCTCGATAACGTTAAAACATTACTGTTGACAACCCGCGATCCATTTCTAAAGACGACATCCGTTGCGAAAATAATTCTGATCATCTCACGGAAACACTAATAACTTTTGCGAATAATGCTACCTTTATGGATTGATTGCACATCAAAATTGTTACCTTGGCGCTTATTTAAATATCCCCTTAATTTATCCCCAGCTATTTGTATCTTCTGCAATGTGTTCGGCACACTTCTCTTCGGCATTATTATCGTCTGCATTTATGTTGAGTTTAAGCGCGCCAGTTCACAAAAGTAGAATAATTAGCAAAGCAAAGCTTACAAGCATTTAAAAACTACCTGAGCTTGATTCAATTCGTTTGTTGTATATATATATATATATATATGCATATGCATTCAAAATTGAAAGTCGTAGACAATTCGTACAATTTTCTGTTGAATCAACTGTTAATTAATCCGATGTCCTTCAATTACTGCAAGCCTGAGCCGCTTTAATAACACTTACTCATACAAATATATGTCAGTATAAGCATATATATTTGTAGTATATACAACTACTAGATAAGTGTACGTATATGCATATGCACATCTCGTGTCCATAATTAAACAATAATCTCAAAGTCATTTATGTAAACTAACTAACTGTACAAGAGTGAACTTGTTAACGTCTACACACTGGAAACGATTGCACGCATTATACGCTATTAATGAATTCTCATTTTATATTCTGTTTTATATTTGTTATGAAATTATTATGTGAAAAAACTTTAATGTTCAGTACATACAGAAACATAGAAACACATAAGCACCATACACATATACAGCCATGTATTATAGTTCAATTGTTTTGCCTTAATATAGCAAACAGTTAGTTCTGTAGGCCTTTACATATAGTATAGTGTGTTTGTTTGTACAATCGTTTAAGTTTTAAAATATGTGTATATGTGCATATGTATATGTATATATGACTAGGCGTGTGTGTGTGTGTGTCTGTGCCTGCGTAAATCCCAGTAACTGTATTTGTATATGCATTTGTATTTATATTTGTACTTTGTAAATAGCGTTCTTACGTTTAATATAAATTTCATTTTTAGTTGGCAAAACATGAAATGCTTTTCACATCAAAACATATATACATGCACACATATATACGCATACATAAACTATGCAGCCTTAATACATGTATTGATATTGTAAAAGAATGAAAAAAAAAAAAGAACTAAAAACCAAACAAATCTCTACACTTTGCTCGTTTGCAAACAATGCTCAAGGACATGGCTGATGTAGACATAGAGGCCACACATGAGTATAAAATGCATTTCAAATCTAATTTGATATTCGTATGCAAATGTGTGTATATTTTATGCATATGCACACACACACATATATA
>CCAG010002309.1:0-62350 GCA_001077435.1 Glossina morsitans morsitans
TATATATATATATATATATATATATATATATATGCATATATATATTATATAATTTGTATGTGTATATATGGTATACAACGACATACACATATACAAATTTTGCTAATATAGTGAGGAATTTCAAAACAGAATAAACAAAACTGCACTGTTTACTTCAGTTTAGAAGCATTTACTTATATTTTAAATGTGACGTGTTTCTTAATTCATTTTTGCTCTATTTGCTGTTTTCTTACTTAAAGATAAACGAGGATGCAGTCATTTAGCTAAGAAATGATCACTTTCAAGAAAATCTTTCCAATTCGCTACCAAGTTAAAATTGTGTTATGAAAAAACGAGCTTAAAACAACACCCGTACAACAGCGAGATTGTATCAGCTATGGGCCCGTCAATTTATCGATCAACATAATTTTCCATAAAAAATTGCAAAATATAGAAAATGTACGAAAAATCTTCAAGTTATTTGAGCTGCTTAGCAATGCGGAAACCAAAGAGACATTGTTCTAAGTATATATGTTCTACGTGTCAACTACAACATCACCATAGTTTATTGTAACCTTCAAAAAATGCGAGAGATTACTTTTGTTTTGCTAAGACTAAAGCAATTTGAAAAACCAGAACTAATTCTAAAAATAATCTCTTTTCCATTTGGGGGCTTAGAAGTAGAATAATTACATTCAGTTTAGATTCTGATTTACTTCCTTGAAAATGGATCAACTGATAAAATTCATGTCACTGTATTTTTCTTCCGAAACTAACGCAGGCAGCACATGCGTCTTGTTGATGACTTCCTTAACCCAACTGAAAGTTAACTCAGATAAACAACTTTGCTTTACGTAAAAATAATGCTCGAACTGGTAAAGCTCTTATAATCATCGTAATGAAGAAGAACAAATTTGCTTACAAACAAAAAACTTAACTACATTTAAATTTCAGATCGAACACCTAATGGAATTACTGAATGTCAAATAACCATGTGTTGAGTTTGCCAAAGCACAAACTTGTTTTTCTTCATTTCAGCTCTGTGAACTTTGAGGCAGACGTTTTTCATAATTACATCATTCCGTCTGCTTCTCTTCCCCCCCCTATGAAAATAGGTTGCTTCTTTTGTCCTTACCATCTCTTGAAAAACGTAGATTTGTTCTTGGCGTTTGCTTCGCAATCCAATTAATAAACGGCGCTACTGACTCGCCGTCATTACTTGAAGAAATAAGTTTTAATGTTCCTAACCGCTTCTCTAGGCACTTTACCTTAGCTAAGGTTAGTCATTATAAATATAATTATGAGCTGTTTAATCCGCTCAGAGTTGTTTGCAAGAACCTAAATAACGTCTATCACCTTTTTTCATTATCGGACACTTTAAAGTCCATTAAAGCAACATTGCTTAATACACGCGATTTGCCAGTGTCGTACTTAAACTAGCTCTTAATCCTAAAAAGTCACTACGATTCGAAAATTAATTGTTGTTAACTATTATCGGTTGCCAAGCTTATGCATGTTTGCGATGGCTTAGAAGTTCATTTGCAACTAGGTTCTGTACCGGTTGTGGGTGTGGCTCTGTGCTAATTGTGTACATGCTTTTTTTCCTTTTATTTGTTTTATTGTACTTACACTAAGTTTTCTTTTTTTTAATAATAATTAATTTAAGATTTACTTTAAGAGTCATTTCGAACTCGACTGTCGTTTGTTTTAGTTGAGTTTCTGTATAAGTGGAATAAATAAATAAATACGTTACAAGTGAAACATTGCGCTTAATATATTATTATTTTTCGGCACGGAGTATATACGTATATATATGTATATATGTATATATATATATATTTAAATATTTTTATATATTATTTATTATATTTTACTGTATATATTTATATACACATAAATATGTTATGTGTGTCAATAAGTGTCGGCCAATTTTTTGGTAAAATCGAAGAGGAGTACGATATAAAAAAATATTTACTTTGTTCAACAAGTCTTCTTTGCAGAATATAAACCAGATCCGAAACGATCCACTAGTCTCTTGCGGCTCTTCCCAAAATAACCCATTTTTGAGTACCGACGTGAGAATGAAGCAACGTTCTACAAACAACAAGTCGTCTATTGAGACCCGTTTTAATCGAAAAGACGAATGTTTAGTACTAACAACAGGGAGGGTAAGACATTCCAATTTAGAAATTGAAAAATTTCCCAAGCGGGTTTTGCTGTATGGAGCCGAATTTTTTCAAACTGAAAATTCACGCCAATATGACTTTTGACATACCGCACACATTTTTTTGCCCAAATTGCGTTAATTATTATTGGTAGCGTTTCTGAGTGATGATTCCATTTGGTTAGAATAAGCCCTAATACAATACACCCCACTGACCCACCTAAATAAGGCTGACATGGCCATTCAGTGTTATTGTCGATCTTTATAGACCATCAACAGTATATGATATTTAAGTCGCCTTTGGATACCTTGACGTGTCCATTGTTCATCACCACAGTTATACTTCTTCTAATGAAGGAAGCAACGTAAACTTTCCTCCATATGTCGGTGCATTCTATTCTCATTGAATACCGTTTGTGATACATAAAAGTAATTGCAGGTTAGACTAATATTTAATTTCTAAAGCAAACTTATCCGTAATTCATTAAGCCACATTTACTAAGTGTAACATTTGTATGTAGTATCCAACAAACACACACACGCGCCTATTTATTTTTATAGGATTTCAAGTTCAAAATTTCAAGTTTCTAGTAAAAACTTTTTTTTTAAGTAAATTTCCTAAACTTAACAACAACCATTTTTAATCCTTCCACGTTAAAAAAAAAAATAGATATTTCTTAGAAAAAATGTTCTGTAATTTTGTTGCCTCTTGTTAATAGTTTTTTAATTTATCGTATTTGTTTTGAGGGTAGTTTTTGTTTAAATACGCTCTCTCTTTCTTTTTCTTTCCCATATCTTTCTCTCTATCTTTCCCCTTCTATTCATCTATCTGTCTGTCTGTCTGTCTGTCTGCCTTTCTTCCAACTTCCTTCTCTGTACCTTTCAAATTTCCTTTTGAAGCCTAACTAATAATTTCCGCTTGAGTTGGTTTCAAAATATTTTAGTTTCGGGTGATTCTTGCTTTTCTTTGAAATGAACAAAAAATATACATAATATATTTATATATATATATATATATATATGTATATATACAAAAATATGTACACAAATATACAAAACTAAAGAATACTTAAAACAGTTATATTGAAGTTTGAAATTGAAGAGGAAAAAAATAATAATAATAACAAGAGCAGAGAGAAAACTTTCGAGATTTTATAGAAAAATTAAAAGGAGAAAAAAAACATAAGAAGAAAATGAATGAAATCTAAAGGACTAATAATAACATTAAGTTAAGTAATTTTTATTGAAACTGCAAAAAAATAGATTACTCTAAGAGGGTATTAAAAGTTGACGACTTCATTCTAAAGTAAAATTGTAATATAATAACGGGTTAGAAACAATGGAAATCTAACGTTTCTAGACGAAGAACGATATCATATATCAATAAAATAGTGTAGGCAATGGATAATGAATGAATTGTATCTAATTGCTTGACTGCCGTAGTTTGCTACCCGAAGGTAATTTTGCCTGTTAGGTCAAAGCAAGCGGGTAGAATGCGTCTTATTTGATCATATTACTACAACTACTAACACTAATTTTAATATCCTGCATCAGTTAGTTGGGAAGTGTGGAGCGAATAAAGTGCATTTAAGACGTTCCATTTGGTGTGAGTTCCCGAAAAGAAGCGATGAATCGCAACTTATGTGTCACGTTGGGACGCGAAGTTATACATGTTCGCATCTATCAAAGTTGGTGTGCAAATTTCATTCCGGATATTTCAGTCGCAAAGAAGATCCTTGATCTGGGCGATAACGAGATTTTTCTCTTCAAGTCGAACAGATCTGCCTCACAAAAGTCGAGTATGTGCGAAAACTGTCCAATGACTATATCACCGCCAAACCACCAAGATTCTGCCGCGAAGGCATCTACCCGATAAGCTACCCGATAAGCAACAGAGTACCATCGATAATGCTAAGGGACATTTCAGATTTTAAGCTTTGCAACAAGTGCGTTTCAAATAAGTTGAAGTTTTATCTAAAAAACAAAAAGCAAAGCACAAACATATACGAATTTGAAGTAGAAGTAGTCGCGATCCTTCAAATGGCGCGGCCATGAAACTTTTCGGAATTTTCGTTCAAGGCATCCTCGACTATCAAAATTACTTCAACTCTTGTTCGAAGTAAGATTTGGTTGGCAAGAAGTCGGTAGACTCTGCGTTTTGTAATGTTACATAATGTTACAATAACAGAATTAGTTTACTTTTAACAGTGGTTATCATCACTGTTCAAACAACAGACTTATTTACAAGAAGTAAACATCTTTCATTATCTTTAAATGATGACAATCTTTATATTCAGCATCGACGTTACTATTTGCAGCAATCACAAATAAACATTGAAGAACATATGGTAGGATTTATTGTCAATTTTTTTTTTTTTTTTTTTTTTTTATGATTTCACAATAATATATAACGAATAAAGTTTATCGTATCTGCTATTATTTTTCTTTTCTCCCATCGTTTCTTGTTGTCGTATTCATTGACAGAGAAGATAAGAAGATTTCTGTTCAATTCTATCAATCAATTTTGAAGGGAGATATGAACGACTCACAAGTGCATTAATCATAGCCTAATAACTGAAGAAGAAACTTTCAAAAATAATTTCAGTTTTAAATAAGATCTCTGTCCAAAAGCCTATGATAATAAATGTAGCGAAAGTTTCTGGATGCCTGGAAGATTATAGATTACGATTGTTTTATACAGGCAAGGTGATGGGATCTGAAAATTTTCGAGACGATCAAAGATATTTTATTCGTTCGGGGAACTGGCCAGTCCCTTTATAAATACAGGCACACAGACAGAACACAACCACAAACAGAACCACATAATCGATTTATGAAAATATTTGATAACATAAAACTTGAAATTATTTTTCTCTTATAACTTTACGCAATCAATCAATAGATCTTCGATGAAAAAAAATTTTCTTTCTTTAAACAAAAATGATTGACATTTAAATGCGACATTTCCTTTTATTTTGTTGACATTTCTACAAATTTTCCTACTTTTTCATACTTTTTTTTCATAGATCTACTACTAGATCTTAGTTGAGTTGAACACTTTAATGAATTCTCAAAGGAAACAAAAAAAAAAAAGAAAAGCGTAACAAAAGAAAATAATTAGAGAGTGTCTTTTTTAATATTTCAAAAAAATTGTATAGCTCAAGCGAATACACACAGATACGCAAAAAAATCAAAAAAAAAAACTTATATAAACAGCTTCTATTGACATTAACCGATTACGAGTTAAGGCAATCACAGAAAGCCAAGAAGAAGAAGACGAAGAAGTTGAGAGTGTGTTCTAACTTTGAATACTATTGCGAAGCAAAATCTTCAAGGATACAATCGATTACCTCTGACTTTTGCAACAGACTTGACTGGAAAAATAAACATTAATAGTAGTTTGCGCACACATACAGATTAACTTACTACAGATTACAATGAAAACAATATATGCATGATAAAAAAATTATATTGTTTTAACCGATTATCCGATTGAAGCTGCGCCTCTTCTGACTTGCTCTAAACTGAGTGCTGCAGCCTATTCCCAATTGTTGGAGAAAAGATAATCTTTGATGGTGTATCAACGATGTGAACTTCTTGCCTGAAGGAAGTCAATGCGTATAGATCCTGTAATGTTTGGTAATGTTACCAAACGTTCCTATTTTATTGATCAACAAAGCCCTCGACATTTTAATTATTTATTTATTTACACATGAAACTCAGCTAAACTAAATTAACAGCCGCATTCAACTAATTCTTAGAAGAAAATCTTATACTAATTATTAGTAAAAACTAGTAGAAAATATATAAGGAGAAGTAAAGAGGTAAAGAAAAAAAATTAAATAATAATTCGTGTACAAAAAAATGAGAAAGAAAAAGAAGAGGGGAAAAGAAAAAACCAGTATATACAACCAGCATACTCCTCTCGAAGGATCTGGGATATCATTTGCAGCACGGCCACTGATACCTGTACACCTCGCGTAACTAAAACGCTGGCAAAGCCAACAAGTAATGAATCGTTCAGAATCAGGTGCGGTTTCGGTTCGAGATGATGTAAACAAACACTCCATATCAGAAAGCAACAAACAGTTTGTGAAAACAGAATAAACACAAGTAAACAGTGCGTCAGGTATTCAAAAATGATTTCCTAAATTAAACGCAAACTTCGCAACTATTGAAAACACAGTAAACAAAGAGTAACTAAGAGGAAAACTGCAAACGCCGCGAACCAACTGAGGTGTTTGAAAGCAGCAACACGCAAAAAACAAGAACGAGACTTTTCGACGAGAGCACCAAATGCTGATCGTAAAAAGCAATGTGACTACACCACATTTGAGTACACATTATATCTATTGTTACGACTTTCGCTTTTTTAGTTCTTTAGTTTTTTGCTCGTATCACTAGATCGTGGATCTTTCAAGATCTTCTCAAGAGAAATAAACTTCAAAATTCTTTTATTTACAATTGTATGCCTTTAATGGTAAGATTGTTTACATTTCACTTTGGCAATACTCTCGACTTCTCAACTCTAATATCCTTCTTCGACTCAAATGTTCTTGACAGACTGACCCTGCCTTTTAACAAGCATATTACTATTACCTAAGTTCATGGCTTCATTGTTAACCTGCTTTTCCGTTAATCGTTCTCCTCGGCTGGCAGCTGTATGACGCGCCGCGAATGTGCACCCGGGTTTTTCCCTGTCTACTTCTTCGCTAATCTGTTTCGTCGGCCCGCAGCTACATCGCGCGCCGCGAGTGTGCGCTTGGGTTTCCCTTTCTAGCAAATTTATTATTTGGGAAAATCAATTAGTTAGCATGAACTGGATTTGGGATTTCCATAACACTATATTTTAGTATTTTTGTGATATTTAATACTCTTGTTAAACCATGGGGGGCATATACAGAGGACGGATACAGAGATTGCTAGGTTTAATACATTATGGAACCATGATAGTAGGTCTTCAATATTCCTAACAAAAAAAACGAGCATAATATGTTAAAGATAAGATTTAAGCAGTAGGATATTGGTTTTATTAAAATGATAATGTTTATGTGAGGAAGTGGGGAGAACCATTAGAACGGTTCAACGGACCGTCATGCCTGTAACGAAAGGAAATGCAATTTGTTGGATGATACGGATTCCCCGGTAAACTAAAAAGTGAACAGCGTTTTACAACTAAATTCGGGATAGCAAAGATCAAGCTATCCGCCATTACAGTTAGGAGTACGGTTGTATTGAAACAAATTGCGATCAAGTAATTCATTGAAAAACACAATAGCTCTCAGATGTTAAAGTGGGGTTTTTATGTTTTTTCTTTCTTTCTTATTTATTATAAATTATTATATAATTTCCTTATTTTTTTTTTCCTTGGCATTTCCTTATATACTTCATAGTAACTTAGTTGAAACGTAATCTTTGGTCGAATACGACCAACAAATTAGTGAACGGCTCTGCATTTTCCAGTTTTTGAGAATTAATAAAATATTCCGTTGGGCGTGGAGGATGAGAGCTTCTTAAAAATCTTTTTTAAGTTAAGCTCCATGAAACTTAATGCATATCATGCAACCGATTTGTCGAACCGGATCGCAGACCATGTGACTACGTGTTCACCTTTAAAGAAGAGAACGATTTAAGAGCATACATTAATATGTAACGGGACTTAAACACCAATACAAGATCGTAGATAGAAAGGGATCTAAGCGATTGCTTTTAGGTACACCTGAGGTCACAAGAAATTCGTCAGAGGAGATAGTGTTGAACACAACCCTAAATGGTCTATTTCGATGGTAGGAGAAATAAATGTGATGAGAATACATAGGACTGAAGGTTAAAGAACGACAACTTATGGTTAACTCCATCAATGCTTCTTTAGTTCTCAAATAGATGTCTATTTCCACTTTTGCGAGGAACTATACTTCAACGTTTGAAATACATCCAACTTCAATATAATAATATGCGGAAAATGAATAAAGTCATATATTCGATACGGGCAATTGCTCGTAGGCTCGCAGCTCGTTCACAATCATGAGAGGAATCAGTACCATTGCATGACAGCAATGAAGGAACATTGGGGACCTTTCTCGTTGAGTTAACGATCTTATAAAACAATTCAAGATTAACACATACGTATCTGCAATAATATTGATGATTCCTTTAGCTCAATCTTAATCTGGTCCCGAAGTGTTTGACCTAATCATATGCAGAATCACTTTTCAAATATTTTTTGAAAAACGCTTGTTCTTCTGATTATTCACAACATAGGAAATAAACTTATAAAAGACTAGTTAGCAGTTTAACCGTTGTTAGTTCGTTGAACAGAAAATTTTGTACAAGACTAAGAAGAAAGCTAAGTTCCTCCGGAATGAGGCGAATTGCAATGCGTTTTAATGCTCGGGCATGGGGGAAGCGAAGGCATCGATAAAACGTTCATAACAAAAACTGAAAACCGATGCCAAGCACAGCTAATAAAACTAAAGTAAATCGCCGATTATCTTAGAAGTTACCGTTATATTCATAGGTCTATCGAGGCAAAAAAACCAGTACTTTCAGCGAAACTTTTTAGCAGACAATATTCACTATTTTCGTCAACAGAACATATGTTCACTTCGTTTGCTCAATTCACGCTCATACGCTTTTAGAGTTGATTGATACTGTCTCTGTTAATAACATGAATACTTACTAGCGTAATATAATTTGAAAAAGTCTGAGAAAATTCCGAGTATCGTCAGTATTACAAGAGCTTCAAAGGTTTATCATTTACGTATTGTAGAATAAGACAATTTAGATGATATACTATAGTGGGACGTGAACCACAATTAAGTACCCTTAATATAATTAGTTATGGAACGACTTTTGGAAATAAGAACTTGAGAACTGTCAGAAAAATGATCCGATCCGTATCATTTTTAATAGTTTTCGCCAAAACATGTGGGTGCACGCAATTTCATCAAAATTTTACAAAATTGCGACCTTTAGGTTCGACAAGAAAACAATACAGACAGACAGACGGACAGACAAGATTAAATCGATTCAGAAAGTGATTATGAATCGATCAGTATGATGAAAAGTATGTCTATCTCAAGTCTCTCTGAGTCTTGTTTACATCCCGACGAATTTAACTTAACCTTGTACCACAAGTGGTGTAGGATGTAAAAAGAAAACAAACCCTTTTAAAAAAATTAGAAAAAGACGTAATTTCGAAGCCCAAATTTTATTAAGAATATGTATAAAACTAAAGCCGATTCATTTTACCTGTATCAAGAAATTTACGGCATTTTACAAAACTTCCGAATGAAAACTTTGTGAAAAAATAAAAGAAGAAAACAAAAAGCACATAAGAAGCCCTGAAATGCTTGTTTTTTTTTTGTTGAAGAAAAATGGAATAAAATTATATTTAAATTTTTGCAATGGCCTCGCTCTTCTACCCCTTTCGAAACTTAAGCAGGCACACATGCATGCACACACACACACGAACACACATATTATTGTTTGACTGCTCCAAGAGAGTAATATCTATAGTACAGAAACATGTGCATGTTGTTAAACAACATTTGTCTATCTTATGATTTATTTGTGTTCATATCTCTCTAAAGTGTGTGCTGTTCTCGTGCATTCAGAAGCATAAACGTCGATGTACAAGTACATGAACATGTGCATATATATGCATGCATTTGTTGAGTTTGTTTTTATTACTTTTTGGCTAAATGTATAAATAAATGTGTAATTTTTCATTTCAATATATCTGGTGCCGCTACCGCTACAGCTACTGCTACCGCTAGTACTACTTTTAGTACTACTGTTACTATCATTATTGCTATCGCTGCCGGTGTCTATACTTGAGAACTAATGTATCTCTTTCTATATCTTTCTTTCATTTTGTCTTCTCTCTCGCCGCCCCTTCTTTCTTGATCTTTTAGTACGTGTGATATAACTTTTCGTATTTATTAAATGTCAATTTGGCTTTACACACATACTGTTATATAATATTGCATAAAATATATATTTTATCATAACATGTGCTACGTGGTCATTTTCATTCTCAAATTGCTTATAAGCATAGAACAACATATACATTAATTCCACACGTATACTTAGTTTTATATGGTTGATTATACAACATTATAGAGTTTTGTAACAAATGCAAGAATATATTGCTTCCCGGTCTCTCTTTATTTTTTCTTCCATTCGTTTTTCCGATTTTTTGCTTATTTGCTATGGTTGAAAAGTGAAAAAACATATTTATGTGCAGATGTGCAGAGATGTATATGTATAGATAATTTACTTTTTTAAATGACTTTCATGTTTACGAAATCATAAATAGGTAACGAGAGATGCTTTCAATAATATTTGTTTTGAAAGATGTAATGAAAACCTTTACCTTTTTTTCATCTTTAGAAAAAGTGTTCAGAAATAGGTATCCGTTCTCAGGGACTGTACAAATCGTAAGACAAACTCTATACAATGTATGTATATCTCTATAGTATACAATATGTATACGACTATATATATATATATATAGATATATGTAATTGGTCGCCGGGAAATTTTTATTTTTTTATTTATTTTTTCTTTTAATTTATTTACATATAAAATAAGAGCTACAGTTGAATTAAGTAAACTTAAAGTTGTAGCATTAACTGTCACATTGTACCTCACAACTAAATAAATAGAAAGAAATTTTAAACCAAAAATTATATATATATTATATAAATGCATAAATCAGAAAAAAAAATCATATATACACTCGCAGGAGATATGCACACATCTAGCTAATACTAAATGATTAAATCGACACCAACACATACACAAATTCGTCAATTGATCATAATAACATTATTTGGTATATTGAGGGAACGTAACGCGAATTTATGAACTAAAAGTTTTCACCTACGTACGGCAACGGCAACGGCAACGGCAACATTCGAGCATCCAGATGATAGATATCCCTAGCTATTCCACGTAGTGTTCTGCCTTGATGGCTTTAACCCCCGGTACCGCATTAGGTAAAGTGTGGTATGTTAATAACCATTACTTCTCCTATCTTTTAGGAAGAATGTGAATTTCATGCGGGATAAACAATTGACTTTTGGAGGCTTTGCACAAAATGACTCATTTTTGCAGATATCGGCTTAAGAATGGGAGCCGTGCTTGAACGGGCAACAAATCATAGAATGTTACTAATGTCAACAGAACGAGTAACGTCCGCTGGTAAAAGCAGAGATGGCAGCATATTCTAGCTTAGTTAACGTTTGCCGAGGCGGGTTCTGTCATAAGACGTCACAAATGAACGCCATTGCGCTGAAAAATCAGAATACTACGCATTTTAGCATATAGTGTTTGTTTACTTGAACAACTCATAGTACACCATAGGTAACAACACCATGCCCACATTGATTCCGCTATTCAAGTAGATTAAAGATACGTACTTTATGGCATTTCTTACGTTACAAACACCCTTCCTATCATGAGTTTTAAGACATATGCATCTTATTAATTATTGTAGCTAGTATAGTATAGCTGGCGCCTTGTGAGGAGCAGAACACATGCAAAACCTATGCAACTTCACTATTTATCGTCTAATCGCGGAGTTTGCAAAAAGAGGCTTCAAAAGAAAACTAAGTTTTCCTCAGTTAATGCACCGTGATGGATTATGAATGGTTTCTGCCTGCTCAAATTATCAAGAAAACACTCTTTTTTTTTTCGTTAAGCATAATTTAAGAGAACCTATTTGCTAGAATTATCGGCATACAATTTTTAATATTTGCATTATGGTCAAGAATCATCTCACAACCCATTTTCTCGACAAAACTTTTGTACATGGGATTCATATTATTCCACAATTGCACTATCTGCCTAATTTAGCTCCATCGGACTTGGGGCTATTCTCAAAACACAAAAGACCGGTCGGTTGAGCTTTCGACTGAAAGGAAAAATTCACGTTTTAGATGAAGACTTATAAACATGTCTCATTAACTACTAAAAATACGTGACGTTGGATACGGATATTACTGAGGCCACTGCAAGACAACCAAAAACAGACCCATGCAATTTCGATGGAAAGTCTCACGATTTTTAATCACGACTTTACAATATAGAGCCCCACTGTTAATCTATAACTCAGTTAGAAATTAATATAAAACACTGCGTCTATTGCAGAAGAACGTTGATGACGGTTCGTTGGAAGTTATGCATAAATATGAGTTTCGTATTTGTTTGAAACGCAATTGCTATAGCAACTAAAATAAGACCAAACGTCATAAATGTACCATACGGCGCCACATATATACGAATAGAATGCGGTAGCTTGCTCGGGCTAATCCTAATTTTTATTAAACGTCATAACGACATCTTTTTGCGGACACATCTACAGAAAAAAACTGAAGTCAGCAGATTGAAAACACAACAACATCGAAAATGTTAAAGAATTTTATGACAAATTCTATAAAAAAATCTTTGTTTTCTTTGCAATTAAAGTACCTGATAAGTATGCATGTATGCGTGTATTTCAATTTGCATCAAATCACAATGGTTCCAATTTCCTAGAAGTTTATACTAAAATGAAAGAATAAAATTCGCTAACGAATATCTGCGCTTTAAGTATAAATGTTATTATATAACGTAATTTGTTCGTAACAAAAGTTTAGGTCTGAAAAGGAAATGGAACACCGCACAGTATTGTTCTTAAGTCCGCCGTAAGACTAAGAATGAATTGGAAAGGAAACGTAATAAACTAATGCATTTAGATTGTGAATCCTTTTTCAGGATAAAAGTTATGAAAGAGAAAAGAAGACCTCCTCCAACTACATGCAATTGTTGTCTTTCCTTTTTTTTTAATTAAGGTAGTCCTAGACGTATCGAATGCGCAAAATATCGAGCTTTGACGGGATTCTCATGACAAGATCAGTCGTGGTTTTTTTACTCAAAATCGCGTACAAGCCAATGCAAGTTCATTGAGAACTTCTATCTCCTAATCATCAGCATTTAATATATAATCTCCAAAGCCAAGCGTTCAATAACAACAACAGTAGAAAAATGTAGTAGAGGAAGATTGGTTGCGCGAATTTTTAATTTTACAAAATGTTCCTAAGGCTAACAATATCTGGTGTGAAAATTCGCCATATACATTCACGCATTCAGCATGAGAAACATGGGGGATAGTTTAGAGAACTATTACCTAGGAAATTAAGACGGTCGACTATTAGTCGCAAATTCATAAAAGTGAGTTTTAAAAACTTCAAAATTCATAAAATTAAAATTACATTTAAGTTAAAACACGAACACACGACGTGCCCACATTCCATAAATATTCGGAAACCTTACTAATATTTCTCTTTTATCGAGAATAGTAGTTACACCGCAATATCTTCCAGTGGTATGAGCTTGGAATACTCTTAGAAGAAAAGAGTTTCTTTGAACACTGTGATCGTAACCTGTACGGATTACTATGTCAAAAGTATAAGTTGTGAACTTGAAAGGCTGGTTGGCCTCTAAAAGTTTACCATTGAACGTTTATCGTATATCGCGATGTAGTCGCTGACTTGAAACTTGCTCCGTTTGTGCTGCGCCACGAAACCACACTTTCCGCACTCTTTAAGATGCGAAACGTTATTACAATTTACATAAGTTACACAACTCTCGGAATTTAATCACTTTAAACAATATATGGCACTATAAAAAGAAAAATCGACCCCCATTCGGGATTTATTTGAAGCGTATCGAAGAAACTTCTTAAAACTTCTAATAAAATTAATTTAACGTTTGAATATCCGATTAACTTTCTGTTTTATTGAATTTGATGCAGGAGTTTCCATTCAATATTTTCGATAAATGCTTTAAGGAGGTCAATAATATCGGATTGGTCACGACTACACTACTTAAACTACAAGTGTATACTAAGTTTGCGGGTATTTACGCAATACCCAAGTGGGCTGCGGATAGACCCACCGTTTATTATACCGATCGATACGAGCTTGTCCGTCCGGCTGTCCTTTTTTTTTTTTTTGTACTCAACCTACAAGTCGCAATTTGGTCGCAAATGGAGTAGGTATTTAGTGGTGGGCAGTGTCCCTCTGCAGTAATTAAATATTTAAAATTTCTTCGAAAAAATATGACAAGAATGTGAATACTCGAAAAGACAACTGAGTAGTAGTGAGCCGACCGTTGTGACTTATTGTTAGTTGTGAAAACTAAGACGAAACAAACTCGGTATATGGATATAAGACAGAAATCTTGACTTCGCGATTTAGTCTTTACATTTATACTACACTTTATATTAAAACAATTTGCACTACAAATAGTTTATTAGCATAGCACATTATTCACGAGAGAAATCAATCAAGGTTACTCGCTGCACCAATACATTATGTTAGACAAATATAAATTTACTAACTTAATTACAATTTGCTAGCGCTCAAGGACAGATGTACTTAGAGTTTAATGTGGCGAGCTGACAATACTTGAATTCACGTTACTAGAAATCATACGAGGCGAGTGTTGCTCACTCAATCAAGGCCGTCTTTTATTTTCGTGTGTTCAAGCTCGATAGCGCAATAAAGTGCAGCTCTCAAATTACGACACCTTTAGTGGTAGAGGTCTAGCTAAAACCACAGCCTTTCTTAACGGCAAGCTTTCGCTTGTACTTTAGCACTCATCTGTCACCACGTACGTTTTTTGGATGCAATCGCAACGGTCACAAAAGCCTTTAAAAAACCCAAATAAATCCCGCACACATTTTGATGTAAAGATACGTTCAAATGTTCCTTTAGATACCAAATGGTACTTTTTAACCCAGCCTGTAAACGTCGAATCATTTTGTATCTGGGCAAGATTTAAGCAATTTTCTCTTCTATTGTTGCAAAGCAGATCTTTGTGCATATTACAAAGTACTCCCATTTTATTTGAAGTGGCTTCGAAAACCTTGTCTCTATTTGAGCACACGTCTCTCTATACCTATAGCACTTCACCCATAACTCTTCCTAGCACCTTAGAACACATCTCCTGAGTAACTGCTTATATAAAAAAAAAAAAAAAACCAAAAAAATACCTTGAAGGTTATTTAAATAGATAGGTAGGTGTCACATCACACATAAGTTGTATGTAGAAAATAAAGAAATCGAGCGACTTTTAAGACCATAACTTTTTTGTAACTTTGCCAAACTTTACTTAAATACTTCGATGGATGGTTTTTTAATCGCGTAAGACAATAGTCAGTGTAAACCGTTTCTAAAACATAAGATGACCATTTGCAAAATATTTAATTAGAGAAGATTCCCAAATAAAAATGTGTTGCAAAAAATTTGCTTCTTAGAGGAGATGTGTGGCGCAGTAAGTAGATCGACTTTGAATTTTTGAAGAAGTGAAACGAAAATTTTATTTACTTCTTCGCAAAAAGTTAATATTTGACTCAAGTGCATAGCAAGAACGAAACGCCTATCATCGCGTAGGCACCCTAAGCGTTGTTTATATGTTAGATTACGAATGATTTCTTTCTCGCCTCCAAACACATACGCCTAAATCTGAGTACGTTGAAGATTGTAGAAAATGGGTTTTTTAAACTCGGATCTGGCTATTCGTTTGCCAAAATACAATTCGTTTGCCAAAATATATTTGCAGCTTAATATTTGTATTCTTGTTTGAAAAAAAAGGATGCAAGCTTCGATTTACTTGGCTTGTATTCATCTAATATGTCGTGGATATTGACTTCGGCACGTGTCTGGTATTTGGAGTACACTTAACAGATGGAGCCTTTAATTAACTTCGACACTATTTTTCGACTATGTTTCTATTTGGAAAGTTGCTGTTCTACCTCTTTACCGGATTGACACGCTTATCGTAAACTTTTACAATTTTAAATGGTCTCTGATGCATATGTTTGTTGTTACAGAAAATCAAAGCATTAGTGAAACTGCAAAGTGCAATAGTCGACGGAGTCGGGGAATATAAACGTAAAACTCTTGCCTTCGCTATATATAAATATACATTTTATGTATGTGGATAACTTTGATGCGTCGAGCATTCCTTTAATCTTTTTTTCCTTTAAACCCACTTTACCTTATTTGAAAAATATTCACTTTATACAAATAAAGAAGAAAATATAATTACGAAATAACTTATATGTCGACAACATACCTTGAAAATCAACTTTTTAATGTTGTTTTACTTTTACAGCAGTTGTAGTTGTTGTTGAAGACGACGATGATGATGATGATAATGATGATGATGTTTGAGACGAAGTAAGAAAATTTCCTCAAACTGCTCTGCTGCTGATGTCACAAAAGTTTCGTATTAAAATTTTGCATATACGCAGAATAGCAAGTTAAACACATAAATACGCGCACATGATACTGTATAACACACTTTATACCGTAAAGTGTAGGGCAATGTAATAGAAGATGAATAAGAAGAAAAAGAAAACGGAAACAGCCAAGTGCACCCGAAAAAACATACAAACGTTACAAGAGCTCAACTCATCATAATCAAAAGGAAAGGCACTTAAGGCCGCTGTAATAAGTATGTCATTAAAAAAAGAATGAACTGAACAGAAAAGAACAGAAACACAGAATAGAACAGAACACAGAAATAACTTTACACGCACGCACGCACACACACACACACACACACGCACACACACACAACAACAAAGCAAGGCAAACAAGGCAGCTACGCAGCGTAGACAGTGTCAGTAGTAGTAGTAGTGGCAGTATATTAAATGCAACGATAATGTTATTGTGCTTGTTCTTGTTGTTGATAATAACGATGATGACGATGTTGATGATTACGAAAAGTATGATGACTGTGATGACTACATATGTGAGCAGCGGCAGCAGAAAAGTAAATCCATAAATAAAAAGTTCGTTGTCCTAAAAAAATAGGATTTGAAATTGTTTTCGTTGCTATTGTTTTTCTTGTTGCTGGTATTGTTGTTACAGTTGTGTGGTTACATGGCAGTTGTTATATTACATTTCCAGCAAAAGAATTTCGATTTTTTTTTCTTCTTCAATTTTTATTTGTTAAGGTTTCAAAGATTTTTGGTTACACTTTGTTCCTATTGTAAGTTCTTTGCGGGCATATTCGGTAATTTCTTCTTTTTCTTTTGTATTCAAACACTTGCACACGAAATGGTAAAAAAACAGTTTTATGCTTATTGTTAACTTGAAAATCTCAAGAAATTAATATTAAACTTTTTCATTTGCGAAAGCTTTCTTCTTCGTATCTTTGACTTTCTTTCCAAGTGTGTTTGTATGTGCTTTATATATGTTAGCGACTTATTTTTCTTTATTACTTGTGTGGCGCTGCTATTGTTGTCGTATTTTCCTTTTTGGAAGTCAACATTTTTTTAATGCTTTATTTTCATTAAGTCAAGGAGTAGAAGTGATGGCGGTGGCGGTGGCGGTGGCGGCAATAACGTGACTCTTGGTAAAGTGACTTCTGTCCTTTTAACGATTTTCTTTTTTGGTTTGATGTCTGACACTAAACTCTTAACACACTTAATAGCCAAGTATGAGGGTATTATGCTGATGACTTTTGGCTTCCGATGACAAAAAGACAAAGAAACACAGCCACGCAATCAGGCAGACGACAAGTCTTTAGTAGCAAAAAAGATATTATTTTATTTCTTTTCTTTGCCTTTAATGCACTTGCGACAATGACGTAAATAAATCGTTAAACCGCATATCGTGCAGGTAACAATTAACAACAACAAACATACGCACATCTGCAAGAAAATTTTCAAATTAATATTTATTTTTATTTTAAATTATTATACAGATTTTTTTTTTATTAAGTGTCGTTTCATTAACTTGAAAATTCAATCATCATTTTTATTTTCAATATTATCCTGATCGAAAATTCTCGTGAATTTATATCCTGTTTACTAAAAAACTGTTTGATGTCAAGCAAATTTTGATCATAGTACTTTCTCTACGTTAAATCTCCCAAGGCCATCTTGCATACGTAATGCTTTACTACACTTTCGTTTGTTATTTTTATTGCAGCTGCAGTTGTGATTATTTTTTATTATTTCATATCATACACACCTTTCTAAAGAGAAACTAGTGCATCACTAAGTTCACTTGGCCTTCTTTGCTTGCTTTAGTTTTGGCTCCCATTAAAAACAATTTTTATTATTTTTCTTATTTTTTGTTTTTTTTTTTTTTTTTGTTTTTCGAATTAAATTTATTTATTAATTCTAATATCTTTATATCTCTGTCGATGTTAATTTTGTGGCATTTTCAATTTTAAATATCTATTTTTGTTTTTGTTTTTTTTTTTTTTTTTAATTATTTTTGTTTTGTTCTTTTAATGTGTCAAAATGTCGGTTAAATAAACCGTTAAATGTATTTAAGTCATGTATTAGGTTACGCGTCCTTGTTTCAACTAACGTTATTTCTCCACTAAAAAGGTTACGAAAGTCCTGGGCTTCAGCTAGTAAACACAAACATTGTGCTAATCATTCATTCAGCAAAAGCTGGAAAAAGCTTTTTCTTCTTTCTATTTAAAAAACTCTCTCTTATTGCTACTCATCTGTCAGAGATTGGAAGGATTGATTCCTTTATCTGAGCATTTAAAGTAACAACTTTTTTCTTATAAAATCAAATCATTATTTCATTTGATTGAATTTGATTTTTTAAAATTTTCTCACTCGATTGATTCATGCTAAAATATACTAGAGGCTTGATACTTCGTTTTGAACGAACGTACAATGCTAACGTGATTTATTTTTGTCTAAGTCTAAGTCATTAGTCTGTTGATAGCATTTTCATATTGATATCGTAACTGTTTGGGTCCAGGTTTCTGTCACTTTCACCTAGAAAAAAAATAAAACAAGCACACAACCACACCGCAACCGATAAGTATCGGTTCGAAGTTTTAAGGAATTACGCTACCGAAAATTATTAAGAAAACGCATTTGCGTTTATTGATTTCGTAGTTGCTTCCAACTTTCTAAACTAAGAGGGAAAAGGATTTTAACTTGAAACTTCGAGCTTTTCCTCAAGCGCTTCGGAAAAGACTACTTAAATTATGTGTCTTCATTTAAGTGCGTTTCCGAATGAGAATACGGTAATGTAGGTTTATCAAAGCGATCGCGGAGTAGATATAATGCTGAGATGAATCCAAAAGGATTTACTTCTGCTGCGAAGAAATGAAAAGTTTTGGGTGATGATCTTAGGTATAAATTAGATTGTAGAATTAGAGACTGTCTCATCTTTTTTGTCTCATTTCGTCGTTTGACTAAACAATTTGCGAGGGAAAACATTAGGAAAGGAAGATTTGAACACGGTCCTGGCGATTTCACGGTTTGATGGTTCTAGGCTAATGCTAAACATTGATAAATGGATTTGTATATTGTAAAAAAAAAGTACGTTTCCGCCAGAACAACATTTTTGACAACCGCTCACAAAACAATATTCCCACAACTGTCGGAACGTTAAAAATCGCCTGTCCATCTATGGACAGGTAGATAAAATGATTTTGTCTTTTTCTTTTCTTTTTTTTTAATTAAACTTGCCCCAGCTGACTTGTGGGTTGTAGGATCCGTTAAAAAAATCAATATGTCTCGCATTAATGACTCCAATGTTGTATTTGAGAAATAACTTTGTTCATTCAAAATCTGATCCAATTTGTGGAATTTTTGAGGCATAGCAAATAAACCGTTCAAATACCTTTCAAAGTAGCAGATATTAGAGAGTTTTTCCTTTTTTTTGTTTGTATTTATTCTCGGGTATTTTCATCGCAGGCATCCCATTCGAATAAATCCGAGAGGGGTAATGCACACAGTAGAGAGGAAAGCAACAATTATAGCCGTTATATTAAAAAGTGTCCTACCATTGCTTTACG
This sequence comes from Glossina morsitans morsitans, assembly GCA_001077435.1. Classification (NCBI taxonomy): domain Eukaryota; kingdom Metazoa; phylum Arthropoda; class Insecta; order Diptera; family Glossinidae; genus Glossina; species Glossina morsitans. The sequence continues at coordinate 19,979 of CCAG010002309.1, forward strand.
TACTTCCTGCCTCTTTTTACGTTTTTGCTCCCTTGTCTTTGCATCATAGAAACTCAGCTTAAGTAAATTTCTGCGTTGTTGTTGTCATACAGTTCTGATGAAATGATGTCGTATTATTCCAACATCTTGCTATATTTATCTATTGTCGCGATGTGATATTTCGACTTCGATATCTGCCTACAACATGATGTTCTAAAATGAGATAAGTGCTTAATAAAAGAAAGTAAAAAGCCTTTTGAATTTGTTTTTCAATGCAAAAGTGCTGAGCATTGATGACTTCAAAGTACGTTTTCATCTATGCGGTTCTTACTTACTATAAATGGGCAACTGTCTCTCGAGTTTCTCGTGGACACTAGCATCTGTATAGGCTTAATTGGTCGATGCCCAATAGCGCAAACTATAATAGTAAGCCTTATCCAGCTCCTCTGAGTGAGTATGACAAGGCGTCCTAATCACCGCTCCTGATGATGTGTGCGGACGGGTCCTTCCCGTCGTGACAAGGCAAAAGTCCCCGAAGGACCGTTGCCAGCAGTTAAACTCGTCTCAGTTAGCTATGACATAGCCCTGTTGGCTAAATATCGATAAAAATATTAGATTATAGGGGTATTATTAAACGCCGTTTTTTAAGTTGTACTTAAGATTTATTACAAAATTGTTATGATAAAGAAGATATCATATTAAATGAGATCTTGTGAAAAAGGCCTTAAATAGCTCGAGTTCAAATAATTCATATTTCACTTAAAAAGTGTTTCAAAACTTTTAGCATCGTCTTTTGACTTACAAGGAAGATACTTTAAAAAAAAAAAAAAAAAAAAAAAGATAAATAACTTGCAACCGATACGAAAAGATTGCTTTCAATCTCTGCTCTTTGCACAACTTTATTCCAATATAGGGAAAGCTTTCTCTATGCAAATATTCAGCGAAATATACATCAGTTGGTCTCTTCTGTTTAGCTTATAACACAAACACGTGCTGTAAAAATGACGTTTTTTTTTTTTGCAAACAAAACAAATAATGATTCTAAAAATTCTGCGTAGAATCAGATGTTTTGTGGCGTTGAAAAATAACTTTTACAATTATTAGAACACGAAAAAAAAAAAAAAACAGAACTTCTTTAAAAGACTTGCGCTCTTTAAATTTTAACTTCGCTTAAAATTATTCTCAAAGTTTATAAACTTTGCCCTTTGAAGTTTTTTTTTATTTATTATTATTATTATTATTATTATTATTCTTTTTGTTTTTAATAAATCTTTCATTTGCTTTTTCAACAATTAATTGTAATGCGCTCAAAGAGCTCGGCTCTTCTTTCGCGCTCTCTTTCACTTTTCTTTCTTTCTCTGTCTCTCTACTTTCAAATTTCTATAGTACAGACTATAAAATCATTAATTATCAGTTAGCTTAGCTGTGCATGCCACTGTGCTAATGGTTTCACGTATAGATTTATGTCTCTCGCTATTGTTATCAGTTAATGCTTTGTTATTTATCTCATGCATTTGTGTGTATGCGTAAAGTAGGCATTAGAGAATTGACATTAATATCAAAAGTTTAATAGTTTATTATTAAATAGGGTTCTAAAAGAGTTATTGATACTATTACGCAATACTTGCAAAAATTGCATTTTTCTTTATTTTCATTATTGAACCAATATTTTAGTTGACTAATACCAGCGACTGTCTTTTCGACCGTATTAAGACAAAAATACCGGAATTTCTTGTAACGATCGTATGCCTTGTACCCGAATTCAGTTTCAATCGGTTGGCTCGATGAGTTAGATAAACACGTTCCAAATTTGGATTGTATTGTATTTGATTTCGATTGCTTTACTTGCTTGCTCTCATTGTTTGTATCATACATTAAAAGTGGTGTCATTTACGGAAAGTTTATTCAACGATAACGAAATTGAACTAAATAAATAAATATTTTACATAGATCTGCTAAGAAAAATCCCAAAGTTCTACGAGACTGTCAACCATTTATATTCGTATAGTTCCCACGAGTTTGGTGCGTTCGTAAATTGAAAATTTGTTTGATAACAATTTTTCATTATTCCATTGATCCTATCAATCAGCGCGGACAGACAATCAAATCGATTTCGCAAGTGACCTTTTGTTAATCGTTCACGTTCCTCGAATATCGAAAAATTGTTTCCATCGGTTTATTTGAGGAGGAAGTGAAAATTTTATTTTTAATACATTAATAATCACACTGTAAAGCAATGTCACACGAAGACGTCATAAGTCACTAATAATTTTTTTATTTGCAATTTGCGTGACTTATCAAATTGATTTTCCTTGAAAATAAATTTCAGAGAAATAGAAAAAAAGCCTGTACACATTCATGGTGCGGCATGCAGCTGGCGGCCAGCGACAAAGATTAACAAAGAGAAGGAAAACCCATTTCGAGCACATTCATGGCGCGTCATGCAGCTGCCGGTCGACCGAGAAGATTAGCGGAAAACACATCGGTTATGATTGACAGTAGAGATAACTTACTTATCGAAGCAGAATATTTAAGCAGAATGGAGTCAGTCGAAAAGAAAGTTGAATCAAGAATGCTGTAAAAATAAGTAAATTGTAAATAATCCTACCCTTAAAAGCCGTTTCTAAAAATTAATTATAAATAAAATTACGATCTAGTGATACGAATTTTATAGAGAGGAGCATTTCGGAACAATATATACATAAAAGCAAAGAAAAAATGTGTGCACTGGTGGCGAGAAAAATAGATGTAATGTGTATTTTTGAGTACTATGCCATGGACATTGTAAAAGGTATCTTCCACGAAGCCCAGACAACGTTTTCGCATGATGCAGAACTGTTCAGAATTAATTCCCGGAATCCCACGTTAGCTAGTTCTTGCGACGAAAAAATAAAAGCTTTTATGTTGCTTTAGTAGCTTTTCCAGCTGGACAGTGAAATAGGTGCGTCGTCTGCAAAGTTGTGAAAACTAAAGTGGTTTGTCTAATATTTTGCTGTAAATGTGGATCGTTAAGGTATATCGTATTTCTTGGGGAGGAAATGGCGTATCAATTAATTCTTCTGACGACATTAGACGGTTCGAGTAAGTCATTGTAGCGAGGAAGCAGGACGGCCAAGTCATCAGTTGAAAAATATATATATATGTATAACAAAAAATCGCATTAAATTGCTTTTATGGTCAGTGGTGGTCGATGTCAGAATATACTCCGAAGTTAAGTTGCTTATGCTATACCGTAACAATTTTTTCTTTTCTTTGATTTCATTAAAGTAAAGTTTTATTCACAGAATTTACTCGTTTACTCTTTTTCTACAAGCAGTCTTTCCGATTCCCGATAAAACGATAGTCTGCAACTCACCCTAATCGAATATTTAGACAGAGCCACTATTTAATGCTTATTTATTGAATTTCCGTTTAAAAGATCGATATAAATGACATTCTGAGCGAACGTATAAAGAGAGGTAATAATGTGAGATAATTTTTAGCAGTCAAGCAACCTTTCGTTTCCGTACGATGCGGAAGCCGTCAACATTACTTGAGCAAAAGCCAAGTGTACGATTTTTTCACTTCTACGAATGAGTCGTTTTGCTAAAGACTTTTCAAGATATTCGATCGTGACATATGTGACGATCGGTCCGTTAGAAACAATATTCATATTATTATTATTACTATTATTATTATAAACTTAGCCAGAGAATAAATTCTAAGACTAATGTCTTAAAGCACTAACATTTAAGGCTTTCGGCTTTTATTTTTATTAATATTAATATTATTATTATTATTATTATTGTTATTATTATTATTATTATTATTATTATAAAACTCTACCGCACTTGAGATTTGAACCCACGACCATTGAATTGCTAGTCGAGACTCTTGCCTACTCGACCACTCAGGCGGATATTCATATTATACTTTACCAAGAACAGACAATTGGAACATTTTCAAGCTATTAAATATTTCTCTAATGGAAAATTACGCATTACACGCATTAGACGCATTATAAATGGATTGGATCAATGAATTAATTTTATCAACACTTCGCCGCTATACCGCTTCATATGAACAAATTGTTTATATGAAAACAAAACTTCGTTTGAAAAGTCACGTCAAAAATCACTAGAAAATAGTATTTGGATAGAATGAGACCACATTGTTTTAGTGCCTTCTCATGTAATCATTCTTATAAAACTAAGACCTTATAGCACAACACGATAGACCTAATGTCGAGTTCGCTTTCCATAAAAGCGAATTTTGAATAGCAAACTTTTATACGGCAAAAATGCTTATTATTATTAGTATTTTATCCTACAAATGAGTGAAATATAAGTTAATTGAAATGTACGTCAACAAATATAAGGCGAGTGAATAATACGCTGTTAACAAAAAGATTAATTTTAACAAATTCGGAGCTTGTCAGTTCAGACGTCAGTTTGGCGTTCCTTCCATACAAGGTTGCCTATGAAAATCAAAAAATCTTAATCCCATATTGCTACTATTATATTCCTATTACGCGCCCCTTTTACTTTCGCATGTAGAAAGAAATACAAAGCAGAGAAGTGGTGCGCCAGCGAGAAAAAAGGGCATTTGATTTCCTTATTGCATGCACTTACCAATTTTTTCCTTATGTGAACGAAACTTGTGCAAGAAAGATATTTCAATGCTCATAGAACGCATTCAACACCTATGTATTGAAAACAGCTAATTTGTTATGGGGAAAGTGGTTTTCGCGAACCGACTTCATTGCAAACAAGAGTGACTTAGCTATTAGTGGAAAATAAAAAACTGTAAAGCTTTTATCGCTGAACTTTTGCTTTTGTTAGTGTCAGGTCAGGTTGTTTGTTAGTTACGTTTAAAGCAACTTAACTGTTTGAAAACCTATAGGGCTTAAACAGGGAATAAAACTTGGACTTATAAAGACTAATACGGCTCGCTCCTGCAACATATAAGGGCAATATTTAGCCAGTAGTGACTTTCAAGAACTTCAAAGAATTGAGATTAACTAAGAAATAAGTGCACTTATTATGTTGAAAATGCTGATGATTTTCAGATGTCGTGTCCACAATTCGCTTTTTGGGATACATGTGAGATCAGTCCTAAACAAACGATAATTTACTTTTAAAAGCAATAATATAAATTTGAATATTAATGTCTTTCAGTATTTTCGCTCAACAATAGCAAGGAATGCGATGTATTTACATATCGTTATACTCGACCGCAAATCAAAATTACGTGCTTCTGTAACATATTATACCAATGACTGGCATTACAATGGCGTAGAGTTTTATTTTTTCTTCTTTGGCTACAACATTAACTAACAGCAACAACAAAAACAACAAAAACAACAAGCAAAAACAACAACAACAACAACAATAATAGGAAGGAAAAAAGCATAAATTATTCAAAACCGAAAATCATTGCTTAAGATTGATTGTTGTGCTATCCTTACATTCAGTTCAGCATCGTGCAGCCAACGCTATTATGCTTAACTTCTAGTTGTTCCTGAACGCACAATCACATTTTCACAAAACCTCATTTCAATATTCAATAACTAACCATGTATGTCAAGTGTCTTCAACTTGTGGTTTATAGGATAATACGCTCTGTAGCGGTTTGTGTATATGATTGTATTAAAATATTATACATACACTCATACTATGTACAGTTAATCGCAAACTAAAACGCCGATAGAAAGGAAACAAAAGAATGATAAGATTGGTGTGGGAGTCGCGGGTGATAGCAACGTGCCCTGTAGACTGTGTTAGCCAGTGTAATGCATTGAAATCGTCATAGAGAGAGCGTTACAAATTACCTTGATTGATGATTGGCATACTGAAGAGTAAGTGACGAGCTAAAGTAACCGTTTGCCTAACAGTGTAGCACCGCCCGCGTCTCACCATCAGTTACTTGATCTGCTTACTCAACTCTGCGTGTACGCTTTGTCGCTTATTTGTGCTCGGTGGGTGGAAGCATTGGATTTAAATCATTAATAAAATGTCATAGTTTCACTATTGAAAACCCGCTCAACTAAGCACTTTTTTACCGATATTTATGTATAGTAGTAAAGGGGATGGACCGTATTTACTCGTTCTCATTCTTGTTCTGGTGTTAGCAACGATTGGTAAATTGATTACGTCGTATGAAAGTTAGGATGCCTGTTCAGTGAGTTTCATTTTAATTTTAAAAATTTGCAGTTAAAAAACGAAATTGAAAAAACAAAATTAGTTAGCGAGCTTCGACCTTAGTCTTAAGTCTTTAGATCGCGATGCTAGCAATAATGGCATATATATGTACGCGTATATGCGTTTTTCCGAGCATGTGATGTCAAGCGGAGCTTATGCGTGTAAGAAGCATTTGAAATAATTTAACATAATTCGTCTCGCACGCCTTGAAGATTGCTTTGAATATGCATTTTTTTGCTAGAGTGCATTTTAACACTTCAAGTGTTGAAAAGTTTTAAAATTTTCTCTATTGCCATATTTAGCATACGCGAGCACACACAACCACACATGTCTATATGTAAAATATATGTACATATTTATATATATATATATATATAGAATAGAAAGGAATTACATATATATACATATAAGTCTGTGTCTCGTGCACTGTATATATCGTATATTTACATAAATTCTTTTTAATAAAATTTTGAAGTCTTAACAAAACCGTTAGGGAGCAAAAGAAGAAAAGTTTATACGCAAACATTAACAATTACAACGACACTGATGACGATCACACACCCACATGCACATGGATACGCTCGTAGTTACCGCACATAGTATAGCGAAACAACGACAACAAATTCGAAGAAGACGAAATGCTTAATTTTCAACCTCACGCTGAACCCACTTAATAGACTTTTGACTCTCTTCTTTGCAGATATAGCCCGGCTGTGTGCAATCTTTGCCAGAGTAAAGAGTTTAGCGTCATTGTTGTACGTCTGCATGCATTGTGTAGTTTGTGTGTGGTTGCGAAGAAAAAAATCTTTCACAGAGAACCATGAGTTTGACACTTGTTTAAAGTATTTAATTTATGTATTAACAAAAGGCGTCTTGCCTGTAGGCTTTACGCCTTCAACACACTGCTACAACACACAAACACCAACAAAAGTATTTAACAGCAATTCGTGTGCGCTCTCATGGGTACTAAGTAAAGAAAACAGAAATTGTTATAATTCACTCCTGCCGCTGTTGCTTGTGCCGCTACTGCTACTGCGGCGGCTACAGGGAAGAGCGAGGAACTCTTGCTTTCAAACAATTTCATTTCAACACATAGCGTTGCATGTGTGTTTTGTGGTTGTGTTGGGATGTAAAAGAAAGTTTTTGTCTCCAATATCGAAAATATCAAACCGACGCCAACCGTTGGCCAGAGGTCGTATTACTTCTGACGTCATCACTACCGCTGTCATAAGTTGTAAATTTCACACCATGCATTAAACCGCAAAATATGTACTTAAAGAAGAAAATAATAATAATAATAAAAGTAATAAAAAACTAAAAGAAAAAAGAGAGAACACACATAGTACTAACTAAACTATTAGAAAGAATGAAGGTCTGAACTTCTCGATAATATTCTCAGAGAAAAAAGCACTAAAGTTTTCCTACACGGCTATTATCTGGCATAGTTTAAGTGCAAGCACAAGCATAGAATTAATATACAGTTCATGGTGTAAATATTGATTTTATTATGGTGACGATAGCAGCAGTATTGTCTTTATGACGACGCGATTATGTTAATACAAAACCAGATCGTGGAAACTTGCTTGAAGGATTTCCAATTTGCTTAGTTCTGAAATTCCTTACGCCAATATTGGTTAACAAAACAATTGCGCAAAATCTTTACTTTTCTAAAATAACTTTTAAGCTAAGTTGTAAAATAATTAAAAACAACATAATGCAAACACTTTATTTTGCTCTACTTTGACTATGAACGGGTTAAAACGCAATAACGCCTAACTGATGAACTCCAAGGTTCACGCATAAAATTCCGTCTCGTTCATCAAACTACTTACGCTGCGTCGGACATATAAAGGTCTTAAAGCTATTAATGTAATTCAGTTTTTATGCTCACCGCCATTGAAGTCCAGCAATATATTCATTGTTTTAAAACGTTTATAACATCCAGAAGGAAGCCTCGCAAACTCTATAAAGTCTATATGTTCTTGATCGTAAAAATTAAGATATTGGCTCCAAATCTGGCGAAAGCATTGAAACGCCTTGCGCACAAGTGGATTGATAAAATCAGTCAAATCGTTGAAAGAACAAGCCTACCATACAATACAAACTGAGAACAGCCCTGCTTTTCTTTTTTGCTTTCTTTCTTGAATGATCCTATTTTGCAGGCAGAAAAGTGGAAAAAATTGTCTATCGCCGGACAATGTAACAGAATATTAAAATTTCGTTTTCTCCTTTTTTCGTTTATTTATTTTTATTTTTTTTTTCTAAGCTAAAGTTGAGTACAAGATTCGACTACAATCGAATATAATTTTTGTACCGTTTTTTAGTTCAATTTCTAATCCAGATATGTCCTAATATTTACAAAAAGTAAGTTTCGGCACTTGCTTACTCTGAAGATCTTTTCTTACTTGCCTGACTGTCGCACGTAAGTCGCGATAACATCGCAGATATGGGCATGGCATTATAGTAATCCTCAAAGCAAAACTCTATTGAGAGATGATCACTGATTTTTTCTAGCGTAGAGTTGATGGTTTTGGCATGAATCATATATGGTTTTAACAAAATGTCGCCGTCCATCTCATGGCACTATCAACATTCAAAGAACATGCTATATGCAGACATGCCTATGAACTCATGCGACATAACTCTGCTGGAATTTGTTCCTTTGGGATTATGTTGGAACACTGGCTTTCTCCAACCGACCTTATTAATTAGGAATATTCGTTCTATTGATGAAATCAGACTAGATTTCTGAGGGAAAGTGACCGCAATCCATGTTTTAGGATTGAAATTTTACATAAGTGCAGAGGCCGTCATTTACATTAAATCACTTTTAGATAAGAATGCCAGGAATCTATTGATAAAAAAAGAAAATTCATGTCGATATCATTAGCCGTTTAGTTTTTATTATAAATTGAAAACAACAAAAATTCTTATTTGGTGACCCTATACGATACATCCGTGTATCTAATAGATGTTATGTGTTGCCCGCTTTGAGAAGCATGTTTATTCTCAATTTTAAGGTATGAGCTTCAAATAGAAATGTACATGTAGTACCGTTCGTTAACGCTGCAACGACAAACGAAAGCCGCATCTGGTGTGTAAACTCTTACCTCGACGGTAAGTATGACAAAGACCAATTTCTGATAACTGCAGGTAGGGATGTACGAACCGACAGACAGAGTGAAAAACGGAAACAGCTAAACAACTGCACTGGCGAAATGGCGAACGCGAAACGCTTTGCCTGACTAAAACTGGCAAGAGTGATCAGATTCTGTAAGACGGATGCCCAGGTGGACGGATTGACACAGTCAGGTAGCCATACAACAAGCTAGTCATAGCTTTAGTTATATAACGAACATCAAAACTAAAGCGGAGAATATACACTTTATCGTGTGCATATTTGAATGAATATATTAACATTTCCTATCGGTGAGTGTAAAATAGCTCATGCGCATAGAACAATTTTAAATCATGTTTAAATGATCAGTTTGAACCGGGTATTTTGTCTGAATTTATATATTCGATTAGCCAGCCGTTCCTTCAGAGATTCTGCTTATAACAAAACGTGTTCAAGCTTTTTTTTTTTCTTTCTCTTATTTTTCTCTTCTTTATTCTTTTACTGCTCGATCTTGTTCTACTCAATCAGTGCATCCTTTTCAAGCGATTTTACATCTCTATCTGCTGCTCTCATGTATACTAAATGTATTTTAACGATGACACTTAAATATGTTTTATGTGGGTGCAGGCCGTGAAAAAAAATTAATTTCACCTCCGGCTAACCGTTGCTGTACACGATAAACTTCGAATAATAATTCATAACATTGAAACACTCTAGTTAATGAAAACATTAAGTTGAGTGTGTTTAACACCATCAGCCACCAGCGGATGATTAAAAGTGATTGCGTTTATAATAGCACGCGTCTCTATGTTTGCGTGTGATAGAATAAATGTTTGTGTGTTTTCAGGGTGACAATATTTAAGCATTATTTTAATAGATAACAATATAGAGTTTGTAGCTCCACAGACACTAGCTATAGAAGGTGTTAACTGTAATAATCTTCAGCCCTTAAATAAATGCATATAAATAGGAGACGAAACTGAGAGAACAGCAACTGTGTATACAACGTCGTGATGATTCTGTCAAAAATACAAAACAATCAGTCATTCAATGCTTGAGACCGTCTGTCGGCTAGTTAGTCATTTAAATAGTCAAATAGTCAACGAGTGCTTATAGCCACAACGGGCCAAGTTTTGTGTTCTATGATTTATATAAAAAGTAAAAGCTAAACTAAAATGTTATCCATGGATTTCTTTCAGATACACTCGCCAAGTGAACATCTACTTCAGCTGCTATTAAACGATGAAATATAACCGGCATTCAAGTGCGTATGTATAAAAAAAATTTCATTAAAATAGAGAATAATTTGAAAAGTTCATGGTCGTTTGAAGCGAAATGTTTATGCTGGTTAAAAAGTCCAACTATGCAAACGGGAGAAAGTTCTTCCTTCTCTCTCTCTCTCGTTCGCGCCCTCTTTCTCTGCGTTTCTATGTGGGTTTCATGTTGTTATCCCCTGCCCTGCGTTTCTACGTACTTTCTATAAGTAAGAGTGAGATCAGCAAAAGTTGAAATTGTTTTTCCATGTATAAATATGTAATTTAACGACGATGTAAGTGATGTGTAAATATTGCAAGACCTTAGCGGTAGTTTCCTCCTCTTAAAATCTCATTTTTACTAAAAGCATTTTATTGTTCTTAGTACAACTAGGCCGTGAATATTAATAATATTGCTTTGCATAGAGGTCTAACTGATGGTGTTGTTCCTATAAGTGATTGCACCTACGTAACTAGAGTAAAAACTTTTTTTTTTAAATTATACTTTGGTTGAGCAATAGCAAGATGCCTTTAATTATTAAAGAAAGAAAGAGTCATTTCATATACAGTTCCTTTCCTCTCTTTACTTTTATTTTTCGTTTTTTAGTAGCTTATACGATGTGTTATCGGGGTCTAGGTAGTATTTCGAGCGAATACAGTAACGAAGTAACGAAGCATCATACACACAGTTCGCGTGCTCTTCGCGATACGAAAAAAAGTTTTTTAACCTTCAACATTTTCTCGAAAGATAGGGGAATAATATATGCAGTAAATCTCTACATATGTAAAGTTAAAATATATGTTAAACAGTATATCTTAAGCATAACCAAATATCTGAAGGTTAAAGTCTTAACAAGCGAAAAAACAATGTACGCGCATGTAAATTAAATAAATAAACATACATAAGTAAACGTTCGAGCACAGAATACTAAAAATGCAATCCATCTGCACTTCACAAAGGTAAAGAAATAATTTCCGTATAATTTCCCAACAAAAAAAAAAAAAAACAAGAAAAACGAAGAAGAATTGCTTTTATGCGTCAAATAAATGACAAGATTTTAGTATTGAATTCTTTTTTTTTTCTATTCGATCGAATTTGTTTATTTATTTATTCACTCAACATTTGCTTATTTATTTACAAGTGGAGTCAAAAAGGCAAGCGGGTCCTATTTTCAAATTCCTAAAGGCAAGAAGCAGGAATTGCTTTTGAACGGATTCTATTGAATCTACATAACAGCGGCAGGAGGGGGCCTGTACAACAGATGCATACTCAAGTATTGCTCTCGCTACGCTTATGCATGGCGTTTTTGTAACGTAAGGGTCGTTGAGCTCCTCTCCCGTTGGATCACGCTCCAATTAACAAATCTGCATTTTCCAATTTTTGCAAATCGATGAAATGCCCCTTAGTGGTAGAATTCTTGTTTGAGAATGAAAGCTCTTTGCATTTTTTTAGATTTGATGACAAAATTGTATATTTGAGATATGTTGAATCTGCTCAACGCTGCCTGTAATCAAAAGTTTTGCTGGAGATTACCGATCCTCAGGTATATGGTCAGCGATGGACAGCTATTTAGATCTATTTCCGGCAAGCTAACAAAGGAAAGATCACGCAGTCTGTCATTATAACTAGAGGAATATGATTGCGTTGAAGTTGGAAGAAGGTTGAGCTAAAATAACCCTGTGAAAAACACAAAAGCTCTATCAGATGTTGAAGTGAGGGCCATACAGCCTGAATTATGATTGTAACAGCGAGTGATTCGCGATAAATTAAATTCCCCCAACTTCTATTACCATATCAGCAGATTCAGCGGTTAAGCCACGTCACAAATACGGACTTAATGTATCTTATAAGTTAATAAGTTAAGCATAAATGCTTCTTACCAATTTTCATACGAGTGGCAAAAAATGCGATGTCGGCGGTGTTGGAAGTAGAAATGCGTAGAACAGAAATGCAACTGATTTGGAAATTAAAACATCACCACTAATGCGTTCTAATCGATCTTTTCTGAAAACATGAAAAGTATTGAGAAAAAGATCCGACGAATGGAAACCAGGCTTTAGCTAGGTTGTAGTGAAAGCCAAACAAGAAAGCTTCGTGCCCACTGAATTTAGCTAAGTCGACCAAATAAATGATAGTTACTGGGCCTGAAGAAACATCCAGTTTCTAATGTAGATGAAGAAACTGCCGAGTTAATAATTCGATGCCAACCTTAAGTAATAAATCCCTTTATTGAGGATCTTAGCAGCCGCAATTATTTATTCAACAAAATTTATGTCTTTTCAGTTGAACTTAAAATTTTAAACGACGAAATAGCTCCAAGTCGGGATGGAGCCAATTTGAAAATACTAACTGTAATTTTGCAGCAAAGTAACTCTTTGTGTATTCAGATGAGGTATCTAGTGTCAGTCTTGACACAAATACTGCTTTATGAGGCGGTACTGCTGTCAAAGAGACATTATTCATAGTAGGAGCGTTACGAATAAGTTTGCGATGGAGGAAATGTTAATATTTTTTGAAGTCGAAAGCGGAGCGCTCGATGTCGTTATTGTATTTAGCGATGAAAGATTCACAAGCTCCATCGTTGACTGTAAGGAAGCTGGGATAACAACAGGAACAGATATAAGAGCTTGATACGAAGGCGGAGACGAAGGATCGCAAACTACACCACATGTTTATCTTTGACAAGTTTAAGGAGAAGCTGAGTGCTCAAAGTAAAGACACTCATCGAACATCAATTTAAGCATTTTTTTTTAATATACCACACAATGCCGTAAATTTGTTACCAATTTCTGAAAAGCGCTATTTGATCTTCATGAATGAAAATTTATGTCTCGCTCCCTGCGCACAGGACATGACCAACTCAATCCTTCCATTGGATCCAAGACTGCGTATGCAACTCGGCTAATAATACAGGCACACAGATAATGAAGCGATAATACGCTGAGCTTGCTTTGGCACGACACGGTGTAAATAAACCTTCCACGTTGAATGAAGGCAAACAGAATAGAATTTTTGGAGATAAAAAAGAAGAAAGTTTATCTAAGTACTATTAAAACACTGTCACCTACACAGTCGAGATGGGTTTACTAACCTGTAAACAGTCAACTATAATAACAACGGAAATGCAAACAGTAAGCTAACAACGACGATGTTTGGAAAGCAACAACCAACTAAACTAAGCTGATAATAACAGCAGAAAACAATAACAAAGAAAATAATATGAAAGGAGAGCAAAAAACAAATGATGTCCCAACTTGCAATTGCAACCAAAATTTATTGATAGATTTGGAGATCAAGGGTTGGCAAATTATTTACAACCAGACTTTGAACGCCAAACGGCAGTACTTGTCTGGCGTGGGTAGGGATGGAACCTAAAACAAGTCAAGTTAGCGAAAAAAAGAAAAGAAAATAGGAGAATACACACTGAAGCACCAAGTGCTGATTATAAAAAACAAATTAAAAAACTTTTCACGCCGAATCGTATAGATGTAGGTCTAGGGGAATATCGTTGATCGATGTTAAATATATTACTTCTTTCGAAACCCAAAAGCATTTCACTATAAAATGCACGGTTCCCCAAAAAAAAAGATGAAAGGTTCTATCCCGATAACCTTCGCTCATCCCATGGACAGTCCGAGTGTCAAACTTTTTCGTTATCGATACTTTATTTAAGCTGCTACTCCAGAGAATAAATATAGGAACATTCCGAATATTTGGACTTTAATTAATCCCGGAATGTACTGCTGTATTGTTCCTCTGTACCCTCGTCGTTTTGCTAACGAATGTGTTTCATCTCATTATATTGTATCCACATAATCGAGCATCGGTAGTTTGCTGGTGGTTTAACAAAAGAAGGACGTTACTGGAGCTAAATATTCGCCTCTTCTTCAAACATTAATTGATCGGAAATTTTATTTAAACCATTAACAAATTTTTTTTTTTTTGCATAAACAAGATATCAATGTACGGACTTACCGACGCACTGCCCCTTAATTGAACATAAATTTTTATATGTTTTGCTAACGTGCTAAGAGTCCAAGATCTGTCCATGGTTTCTTTTCTACTTTTTTGTGACGTGATAAAGATCTCTAACGTACTAAAGCAAAATTTTAAGTTGATATGTCCGCGCGACAAACGTAGTTAAATAATTAATGAGAAACTGTAATGCTTTCGATTGTCTTTTGAAGCTTGAGGAGATAAGTAGAGAAAAAAACAAGTAAGTAAGGCTTTTACGACAAGAATGAAATACACGAACAAAATGTGTGCCTTCACCAAATATTACTATTTTACAAGGCAAAAGACCAAGCAAATCAAGTTTGCAGTGAAAGCCTTGAGAGGAAAATCAAACGTCTTCAACAACAACAAAATAGACGAATTAAATGATCTGACGATATCAAATTCATTATTTCACTTACAGAGATAGTTTTGATGAGAAGACTACCCGCAAATGTGGTTGAAAAATACTGCTTGAAGTATTCAAGCGAATTTAAAAACAGAAAGAAAGGCTTGGCGTGTTTTTTGTTTAGCTATATAAATTAATTAATTTGTTGGCTTTTTAGTTTATTTAATACAATTAGCTTAAGATTATATTGTAGAACTACATGTGCGCTATTGCAGGTCAGGCCTTCATCATTAAAGTTATTAATTGTTCTTTTGTTTTTTTTTTTGTTGTTTCTTTGAAGTCAAAAGTCCACTTTCCGAAAATGAAACAATTCCTTTGTAATAGTCTTTGCTATTTCTTTTCATTTTCTTATTCAATGGAGTCTTTGTTGCTGTTACTCTTTCGCGTTTTGTTTGCCTCAATAAAAGCCAACTTACTGGGTTTTTGTAAAAACAAAAATGAATAAGATTCTGCAGTAAACTTGCATTTGGATTTCAGCCAAATATTGTAGCCGAAACATGCACGCACACATATATATATACACACACACACATATATATATATATATATATATATATATATATACAAATAAATGCCCTTTTACATAAGTTTGTTTTGTTCTGTTTTCATTTTTAATAAAAATGTAATAAAAAGAAAAAATTGAAAAATAAAAACTTTTTTTGAATTATAAAATTATCGTTTGTTTACGGGTCTTAGGAAAAGTAAAACGGTAGAAAACAACATGAAAAGTATGTTTATGGCTTCTATTTACGGTTGTTTGTTTGTTTATTTGTTTGCTTAAATCACTGTTCTTGTTGCTGTTGCCCTTGTTGTTGTTGCTTTTTCGGCTCTTGTTTCACAAGTTTTTTTAACAATTTTTTTTTTCGTTGTTTGGTGCGACCATTTAACTTAAAAGCATTTTAAGGTAAACTCTATCATTATTTTTTATGTTATTATTATATATTTCGTTATTATGTTGTTGGTGTTGAGATATTGCGATCCTTCGCTCTATCTCTCATTCCCTTCACGTTGCCGAAATGTATTGTGCTGAATTATTACTTTACGTACGCATCCAAACATGCACACGAACATGCACATCTAATGTTTGTATACATGAATGTTTTGTATTTAGGCTGGCAAACATTTTAGGGATAGACGTGAATAATTCATTAAATTTTTGGCTTTAAATTAAGAAGTTGGAGAAGACTCGCAGATAAATATTTGGCACTTAGTATCGCAAAAGATAATAAAATGTGAAGAAAATATTTCAACTTTTCAAACATCAGCTCTTAATCACCAGTGACTTAATTCACGCACTTTACTCTATTTTCAATTCACATGTTTTAATGAAAAATTCTAAAAATTAAAAGCTAGAGAGAAAAAATAAAACAAGCAAAAACATTATAGTCAGCCACGACAGATTATTAAGTAGCGAACTCCGCTTCACTTAATAATAGATTGTTGCACTATATAATCAGGCGTTGTTGAACACTGTTTCCAAGGTTTTTGAGACGACGAACGATGCTTAAATGATCCACATTGAAATTGTCTGCTAGCATTCATATTGTCCAGCTTTCGTCCCCTTCCGCGGCTGCCAAAATGCCTGGTCGTCGAAATCCGATGGTCGAACTCTTCCTGGGTGCCAGATTTGAAACGGGCAAACCATTCCCCGCGTTGACTTACGCTCATTGTGCACTCACCGAAAAGCTTCGTTGAGATCACGAGCTGACTGCTATGTTTTCCATCCTTTCTCAAAGTGATACAGAATAATATTGTTACGAAAATCCTAAATCGAATTCACGCTAACTGATTGATTTTCCCAAATAAGAAAATTTCCTAGAAAGGGAAAACCCAAGTGCACATTCGCGGCGCGTCATAGAGCTGCCGGCCGAGGAAAACGATTAAAGAAAAAGCAGGTTAAGGGATTAAAAATGAAGCCATGAACTTAGGTAATAGTAATATGCTTGTAAAAAGGTATATAAATACACTATTTGCGAAAGGCAGGATCAGTCAGAAAAGAACATTTGAGCAGAAAAAGAATATTTGAGTTGAGAAGTCGAAAGTATTGCCATGTATGCAAATGTAAATAATCCTACCCTTAAAGAAATTAATTGTAAATGAAGAGACTTGAAGTTAAAAGAATTTTAAGATGTATTTCTCTTGAAAAGAATATCCACGATCTACTGATTCGAACCGTATCGAGAAAAGCGTAGTTCGTAACAATATGATAAATATGAGTACGATTATTGACAGGCATTTTTATAACCTAAAAGTAATATTTTCATCCACAAATTTATAAAATATTGTACGTTTTTATTATAATATAGCACTTCAAAGAATCGCTTGATAATTATGCACCAACCTATTAGAATTATGCATAACGCTTTATATTTTCTCAAACAATGAGTTTTTAATCCAAGTGGGAAGTGATCGAAAAAGTGGTCCGATCCGAACAATTTTCAATAGCTTTCGTCCTTGGAACAGGGCATGTCGGTACACCGAGTTTCACCAAAATATCGCACAAATTGCGACCGTAGACTGAACCCAAAAATACTTGGGAAGACATCAGACAGGCAGACGAACAGACAAGCTTAAACCGATTTGGAAAGCGATTCTGTATTGATCGGTATAACAAAAGAGGGTCCCCTTGTTGTAAACGTCCGCACAAACCTAGTATACCTTTTACCACATTAATTCATTCAATCAATTTATTAGTATTTATTCCTAAGAGCGAATAAAATATTGAATAAGAATGCAAGACCATATTTTTTTGAAAATCAATTTGAGCAAGCATTTCGTCAATAGCACAGCCATGCCTGTCTGCATGCAAACTTAACTTTCCGCAATCAGGTTCACGTCGCGAGAAACAAAGTTTAGCTCCATACTAATAAAGTGAAAATCGTACTAATAGAATGAAGTTCTTATCGCAAGTAATATTTTTTTATTCTAATAATTTCTTACAAGAGATGCTGCCAACTTTACCGTCATATAGTAGTTTGTATCTGCATCGAAGCAATTTTTATATATAGGCTTATATAGGCCATCTGCACACATATCAACTCAGATAACCTTCCAAGACGTGCAAATGTTAAATTTTGTAGATAAAAGAAAAATTCAAAAATGAAACTCATGTGGTTTTTGATTATTTAGGGACTTAATCATTAAAAATTGGAAAGTATTATCTCGATAAATATTTACTTGGATACGTAAACAATATTCCGAATTGCTATTTATTTTTTAGGTTCGAGACGAAACGGCATTTGCAATCCCATTCAGATGACTTCAAGTTCAGAGAAGGTCTCATTTTTGTATTTCCTCGCATGTATTGCTGGCAACTCTGCTTGAGCAAACGTGTTTTCTTTTCCCGCTCCAAAAATTAAATCAATTAAATTAATATTTAAGTGTAAATTAATACTTATACTTTTATACAACCTAAAAATTAATTTTTAGCGCAAATTACCACCACTGTTGGCTGATCTTCCACCTCCAGCTTTAATTTAACTTAATTTGGTGAAAAATAAAGGAACATGGAAGAGATTATATCTCGCCAATGCTGCATTATAAATAAATAATTGTGAAGGCGTCTGACTCCAGACTAGATTCGACCGACTGCTAAATAGTGCATTTTGTTCTCATCCTTATTGGTTATTCATTAGTAATCTTAATTGTTGTCAGCAAATACAACGTCAAGAGCCGATCTTGACGAATAACTTAACAAGATAACAAAATGGTGTTGCGGGTGTTCCGTTTTCATCTTATTCCGAGCGTGCATTACTGACTAAACAGCAAAAAACTAACTTCAGCAGCAACAACAAAAATGAGGCATTCGTCAGTTGTCTTATTATAACACAGTGATATAACTGATAATGGAGATAGCGATATCAATTACAACGGCAAAACCATTAGAACAGGAATAACAAAAACATTTAGAAAATTATACTCTATCGCCAGGCTTTCTGTTTTGCGATTAGTCAGGAATAAGCTCAATACTATACTCAATTATATCATCCTTGCCTAAATAAGGGCTCGGGGAACGACTAATACGTGACTTAGTTGTGGTTATGTGAACACTACGGTCAACTAAAGTTTTCAGGTCTCTTGAATCGAACGCGGATGCTGCCGTAGATAGTTCAAAAGGGATGCGTTGGTCGTGTCCTGTATGCAAGCGAAAGGACATTGATTTTTATGAGCTGTTCATTCAAACAAAAATGGGGTTTGCGAAAGCGAAAAGGATGCTGGTGGCCGTAATGGATAAATGTAATAGATGGCAGGAAGCGTTTGAGGACAGTATACTGTCGAATGGGTCTGAGTTATCGCACATGAATTGCTCATCTGCTATAGCCAAAATCTGTGAGGCACAGCGTGTTGCGTGCGGCTTTGCAATTGTCCCCTTCTTGTAACAGGAGCGCTAACACCACTATGAAACACGATCTATCGAAGAACAAGATGGTCAAAAATTTGCGGAATCCACCTAAAGGCAGCTACGCAGCGACGGTAAAGAATTCAATGATTATAACCTCAACATTGTCTATTAGTTCTAAGAAGTCCCTCTTCCCACTATCGCAAAGTTCTCTGCATTCTAATCAGGTTATAGATCGTTCATCTAAGGCAACCGTAGAACCTCAGCCCACAGATCTGCCATCCATTGCAACCATTAATCCTCAGGGTGAGTTAGCCCTTAGTAGCGCGTCGAGGAATGCATCGCTGCTTACTGGTAGGCGTGAGCTAATTTCTGCCCCACCCGCGAAATCAATCTTTATTTCAAAGCTGACCTCTGGTACAGATATAGATGATACCACAGCTCATATTTTAATAAAAATTGCAACTCTTAATCCCAACAGGGCATCTATATTTAAGGTCAAAGCAACTCAAGAGAGAAACACAGCGTCTTTCCAACTGTTAATACCAATTGAGCAGTTTAGTTCTACCCTTGATAAATCGACTTGACCGAAGAATGCCTTAGTGAAAGAACGTAGAGGTAGAAATCCAGTGAAGAATGCGACAGTCGAAAACGATAATCTTGTGCCCAGTAATGCTATTGGGCTGGCTAAGGACATAGTCGTGTTCGGTAATGTGCAGGCGGCAAAAACCTAGTAAATAGCTCGCAGGCTCTACAATTATTATATCAAAATGTTCGGAAAATGTATGAAAATAAAGATTCGTGATATATATAACAGAAGTGTAGGCACTAATGTTTCTTCTGGTCCAGTAAGCATAATTTACCAAAATTTTAGGGACCTAAACTCAAAACTTTACTCTACTTTCCTAAATTCAGTAAACATGGAGTTTTCCTATTTGGCCTTTAATGAAATTTGGTTAAAGCCTGACCTACATTCGTCGGAACTTTTCCATAATTCTTTCCAGATTTTCAGAAAACATCGATCGGACCGCCTTGGTGGTGGTGTTTTAATTGCAATATCAGCTTCAGTCCTGTCCCATTCAATTGAATTTCCTTCTCCTCTCGACGTTGAATTTATTGCCATTCTGGCGGAAATTTCCAATAAACAGTTATACGTAACTTGCTCCTATATTCCCCCAAATGCGGATATCTCTATTTATAAGAAACATGCTCTCCTCATTTGTGACGTTGCCGAATTGTCTAAACCAGTCATAGCGTTGGAAATCTCAATTTGCCACATGTCACTTGATATTATGGTGGTAATTCTGGCTGCATGGGGCCCAGTTCAACATCTGATAGAGCTATTGTTTTCTTCAATGAATTATTTGATCGTAATTTACTTCAATACAACCGAACTCATAATTTTAGTGGCAGACTGCTTTGCTTTGACAATTTCCCGTATATAGTTGTCAACCTTTTACTTTACCTGAGAGTCCATATAATCCAACTATTTGTATTTGCTTTAATTGAAAGCATGATGGTCCATTGATCTACTCTAACAAGCCAAATCCAAACTCTTCCATCAAACATTATGATTTTAATAAAAGCAATGCATTACTGCTTAAATCTCATCTTTCACACATTACCCTCGATTTCTCTGCTAGGAATATTGAAACCTTACTGTCATCATTCTATAATGTATTAAACCTAGCATCTCTGCATTCGTTTTGATCAAGCAACCCCGCCCTCAAAGCCAATGCCCGCCATGGTTTATTAACAGAATTAAATATTTTAAAAATAAGAAAAACGAAACTTTAAAAATATTTGTGAAAAGTGGTTCTGCTATTTTGCCTATTCTGCTGCAAGGCATAGATCTAATTACCTCAACCACCGATGTGATTGAGAATATTAAGGCAGTTCAACGAACCATTACTATTGTGATGAAAGGAAATGCACATTGCTGGATGATAAGGATCCTGAAGTAAACTAAAAGGTGGACAACGAATGACACTAATCTCAGGAAAATTGGTAAAGCAGAGATCAAGCAGTCTACCATTATAATTAGGGACGATTGTATTGAACTAAATTATGATCAAATAATTCGTTAAAGAACACAACAGTTCTATCAGATGTTGATGTAGAATCCAAACAGCCAGAATTATCACTGTTACACTAAGTGACTTGAGGCAAATTGAAATCACCCAACACAATGACTAAACCGGTGGGTCTAGACTGCTTGGCCACTTCACAAATGGGGGCAGCCAGTTTCTTATATATGGAGATATCAGAATTTGTGGGAATATAGGAGCAGGTTATAAGCAACTGTTTATTAGGCATTTTCGCTCGAATGGCGACAAATTCAACTTCAAGAGAAGTAGAAAATTCTATTCAATTGGACGGGAACGACGCAGATAGGCCAATTAATACACCGCAACCAATGCGATTCAATCGATCATTTTTGAAAACCTGGAAAGAATTACGGAAAAGTTCCGGCGAATGTAGATCAGGTTTTAACCAAGTTTCAGTGAAGGCCAAACAGACAAACTCTGTGCTTACTGAATTCAGGAAAGTAGAACAAATGTTTGTATTTAAGCCGCTAACATTTTGATAAATGAAATATAATGGGCCTGAAGAAACATTTAGTTTTTTGAAGGCGACAGGACTACTGCTTTGGTATTACGGGGTCGATCTCGAGGAATAAATTCCTTGATTAAGGATCCTACTGGCCACAGTGATTTACTTAACAACATATCACTGTTTTCAGTCGGAACTATTTTTTTAAAAGAAGATATTGCTCTAGATTACGAAGGAGCCAATTTGAAAATGCTAACGCGCTTTAAGTTGACTGATGGGACTTTCGCCACCAGATAGGTTTTTATGTTATCCACCGATGTTTTAGGTGCCAGTCTTGACAGAGATATTGCTTTCTTGGGAGGAACTGCCGTCAAGCCAATGTCATTACTACTAGGAGCAGTAGGGTATACAACTGGGGCGTTGTGTAATGGGAGAATATTGAGGGGGTTAGCACACTTCCACGAGTAGCTTGAGCGACATGCCCAGTTTGGTGACCAGCGTTCACACTCTAAGAGCCAGGGGAAGAAGATGATTTATTTTGCTTTTTATTATTTTTAGGCGATGACGCCTGATTAGAGTGAGTGACGGCGCGGGGAGGAGATACTCTTGCCACTTCAGCATAGCTTAAACCAGAAGGACTTGCAGGCTTGTGCCAACGAATAAGACTTAGAAGGAATCAGGGGTGACGTACCACACGCTACGTTACGGGTTGTAATTTTGCTAGCTTGGGAAGAAGATGAGTGCTCAAGAAAGCGACACTCATCAAACCTGGACTTAATTAGCTCAAATTTTTCCTGCAAGTAGCCGAGTTTTTTACTCACCTCAGAGAAAGCATTTCTCGTCTCCGTGAACAATTTGTAGAAGTCTATGTCCCGCTTCCCGCAGTGAGGACATGATCACGGTAAGCCTTTCGAGGGGTCAACGAATGCGTCAGCAGCACGGCCGATAATACCGGCACACTTTGCATTTCCAAAGTGATCGCAAAGCCAACACGAAACGAATCTTTCAGATCCTGGGCCAGTTTTTGCACGACGTGATGTATATACACACTCCATATCAAGTCAAAAAGATAGAAGTCGATTATGAGGAGAAAAAAAAGAACAAATTCAAGAGGATGCACAACACTAAATTTATCTAAAAGTTTAAGGAAACTTCTCCGTTACGTTGACACTGTAACAAGAGAGCAAAAGAACAAGAGAAAGCAAAAGCTGCAGACACCAAAAAAAAGAAAGAAAACAAAATCACAAAAATTATCTCCCAAATTAGACGAAAATTTCACACTACTGAAGCAACGATAAACACAGAGCAAGAGAAAAGCTGTAATCACCACTTATCAGACTTACTATCAAGAGCACAAGTGCTGAACGCAAGAACAAAAATGAAAGTCAAATTCAATATAATTAATATAATTCTTTCACTCTTACACCCTTTACACCTTTATACCTTCACAAATAATTAGACTTCAAACGCGTAAAAAGATATAAAGCAATAAGAAATTGAAAACAGTGCAATGACTCTTCACACAAAAATAAAACGATACGATCACGGCGCGATCAGTTGCCAAACTGAGTTAAGTTAAGTAATGGTATTATCGATTCGTCCATATTACTTGGTGAGATAAGCTTTAATGTACCTAATCGTTCCTCTTGGCACTTTATTTTCGTTATGCTGAGTCAATGTGATATAACTATGAAACACATAACACGTTCAGAGTTGTTTGCAGAAACCTAAATGATGTCTATCACTTAACCTCAAAATTGGACTCTTTAAAGTCTATCAAAACAATTATGCTTAATACGCGCGGTTTGCCTATGTCTTATTTAATGTTAAGACTTGCAGTCTTAACATCTCATTATGATTCGAAAATTAACAAGTGATGTTTACTGTTATTAGTTAGCAAACTTTTGCATGTTTTCAATGGTTTAAGGGACCACTTGCAACCTAATTCTGTACCAAATGGGTGTGCCTCTGTACTAGCTGTGTATTTGTTTTCTTTCTTTTTTTTCTTTACATTTCTTTATATACTTTATTCTAGTTTGGACTTATACTTTATACAACTTGGAAAGGTAATCACTTTATGCAATTTTCTGACAATTAAATTGATAAAGTATTTTCCCCACGCGATCTCTTTTTATACTCTCCGTCATCTGTGGTACAAGACTATATAAAATTCTTGCGGAAGTATACCACAACCAGAAGACTTCGAGATAGCTAAGCTAAGCTTATCTCTCCGGCTCTGTGCCAATGTATTGTGCTGTTCAACATAGAAGTCACAGTTTTTAAGATGTATTTGTTGAAATTTGGTACACCGGCATGTTTCGGCCCTGGACCAGAGCTATTCAAAATGATTCACATCGAACCACTTTTTCAACCACTTCCTATGTAATACCTTATTTAGAAAAGTCATTGTATAAGTAATTGTATTAAGCGATGTAGTGTAGGGTATTTAGCGATAGGCTTTGGCCGATCATATTCTTTTACTTATTTTACTGACACTTAACTCAATACTATGTACACATATTTTAACCAGTAGGGAACATTGCTTATGTGTTGAGGCACGATGCTCTTCAGGGAAGGTTATAGGCGGAGGAACGAGGAAAAGGGAGTATTGTTTGTATAGGTTGTTGTAAAGATACGGGCAGCGAGCTTAAGCAACGGACAGAAGTGATAGCATATCGTACGGTATTTGGGCCATTAATTGACAAGTGATTTAGACCGGCGATAAATCAGATTGGTTCTATTACAGGATTTCAATGGCAAACGAGTTTTTATCGCCAATGGTTGAGTGCCCACAAGGCCCAAATGCCAAATGTACTCCAATGTTACCCGGATATAGACCATGTAAATGGAAGCAATTCTTGCACCGCTTTAAAGAAACGAAAGCTTTGACTTCTTTTCGTCATTTCAAAAGCATGTTCTGTCCAAGGAACATCATTTTATATTCTCATGCTTTATTAAGATCAAAAGATATTTTTGTTGTGTTGACATCACCCTAATTATCGCCTGTGTTAAATTTCATGATTACATTTTTAGTAGTTAATGAAATACGTTCCGATTGCTTACCTGATGGAAAAATTCAGCGAAGAAGTTGCATTCAACTTTGAGTTTCGAAATGTCAAGAAAGGCCTTTAATGCAACGCACTATTATCAGTAAATGGAAGCCAGTTTATGACTTATGCCTCGTAGAACCTATCACGTCGTTCAAATATATGTAGAGAAGGATGGCCTACGCCTCCAACAACCTATGTTCAAATATATATAGAGAAACGAAGGATATTATATTGCCTTCATCCCGCGATGGGTTTTTGGTTGTCTATAACATATATGAGATGAGGACGAAATAATAAATTTGGTGCATCGGGAGTTTCTCTTATGCAGGAAATAAGCTTGTGAGAAGCATATCCCTCAAAATCCATTGTTTTATGATATATTAGTTAATATTCAGTTAACGGGGAAGTTCTCTATAAATGAACAAAGCCATAGGAAGAAAAGTTTGTTCCCTTTCGAATTTTCTAGCAGGACAAGGAATACAAACAATGTCTGTTGTGCATGCGAACTTTGTAGTATGACCTACTAAAAACGAACGCCGACGTGATTGTCTTTTAAACGATGCGGCAGACTTCCAAGACAATAAAATCAACTTTCGGTCATAAAATATTGATAGTCTTTAGTAGCGTCAGATACTTTTTGCAGCGTATTTGAACATTTTCATTTAAGAAAAATTCAAGTTTCTGTTTAACTAATGTCGCCTTATTGGTTTTCTTCTTACATGTCGGTCAGGCGGAATTGACGGACAGACTGTTTTTCTTTTATGATATTCACTCACATCACATTTGTAAGAAATACAAGTCATAATAATTTAATTGCTTGACATATAAGTATAATGAAATAAATATACACACGAGTGGTTTTTAAAGAAATTTTTTAATTTGCTTTCGTTTGTGTTAATTAGGAAAATCAATCAACTATGTACACATCCCTGTACTAATAATAATAATATACTATAGTAAAAATAATAATTGTTGAGAAGGATTGCAAGTTGACTCGATAGTTTTTTTCAGTGACGCGTTGTAAACATGTCTGTACAGCTGTTTATTATAGATTTTCTGCAATTATATTTCCGTTGAACACTACCATATCCGCATTTACTCCTTCTCATATTTTATATAGATTTCCATGATTTCGATTGCAAGCGATAGAAACAAGAAAAAAAATGTCCAGATAATAGCCATGAGTTGTCGACGAAAGGGACTTGGAATGAAGCATAAAAAAGAACAAGGCAGCCAGCGTCACACTCTTGTACGTACGCTTGAAAATAATTTCCCATAAGTTTGTTTTATTGTATCGTTAGAGAATTTTAATTGCAATAAAAAAAAAACAATAATTCCGCTTTGACTTTAAATCATAATATTACTAGCCATAGGAAAGTGCTCGCACGACAGCTTAAATAAAACTATTGTCTAAAAAAGTCCCGATTAGTTTCCTTTTCCTCTTTTTTTCACAAACAAACAAGTTTTGATAAAAATTAAGTTAATAGAAAATTTAACAAAACTTATTGAATCTAGGAAGAATCTTGATTCGTCATTAAAAAGTAGAAAAAAAGCAACAGAAAATGACAAACAGCTTAACAGCTTAGTTTATTTCTAATATCTCTTAACCTTCGTCAACCCGTTTCAAATTCAAAAATTAAAAGACAAAATCCAAAAAATTTGATTATTCAAAGGACGGCTTATATCACATTGCAGCTACAAATAAACCGTTTTCAAACACGTCTCATTAATTTTTTCGTTATCAGTACAGCATTGCGCTATAATCCCCCCACAGTATAGAAATGCCATTGTAATTAATTAAATTAAAATCTGTTACCAGAACTGAGTACACGAAAATTTGTGCACTTTAAGTAGTTGAGGAAGTTTATATGTATTAGTGTTCTTATAATTTATCCGGCACAACTTTTCGTAACACCTTTCCTATACGCGAAAGTACTCTAGGCTCTCAATGTAATATCGCTCATAACTGCAAGTATGATGATTTAAGAATCTATTTGAATGA
The DNA here is from genome assembly GCA_001077435.1 of Glossina morsitans morsitans. Classification (NCBI taxonomy): domain Eukaryota; kingdom Metazoa; phylum Arthropoda; class Insecta; order Diptera; family Glossinidae; genus Glossina; species Glossina morsitans. Next base: position 46,855 of record CCAG010002309.1, read on the forward strand.
TTAAAACATCAACTTGTCTGGGACTACATGCGTATACTCTTAGAGGTTTATAATGCGTGCATTATATATATTTAAGGTGGTCTAAAAAATATTGCGTCTATTAGCAGCGAAATTGCATATGAGTGAGCAAAAAGGACGAAAATGTTATATGTAAACATATATTTATGCCTATATTTATACGCGTATGCGTATACACTCAACTACATATGTGGGTACATTGTTATTAATTTTGGTTTTATATATTATGCATAATAGAAATAATAGTAATAATAATAATACGTCTTGTATATTAGTTTCTTCCTAGGCGCGTGTTCGCGCTACAGTTTGCGTATCATGTAGCATGAAACCTCATAATTACGCAATATATTATAGCTCTTTCAACAGAGGAGGAAAACGGTGCGTCAGCAAGATTACCAGAGAACGAATGCAAAAAGTGCACGCGTACATATGTATGTATATATATATGTTTGTGCGTGCGAATGCACGCGCGCGCACGTGTGTGTGTTTATAACATACTATACTAGGAATGTTGGAGAATGTCGGCTGAAATTATTTCGGAGTGATAAATACCAAAAAAAACAGTAGAAAATTCTTAACGAAGTTTATTCCAAAATCCCAGCTGTAAATCTATCCACTATAACAGTATGTCTGAGAAACCTATAAAACTTCAAGAAAAATATTTTTCTTGAATAAGCAAATAAACAAAAAAGCAACCACATGAAACACAAAATAAAACAAAGGCGAATACATCAGTTCTTGTTACCCAACATCAAGCTAAGCTGCAAAGCTACGCACGTTTTTACATTTTCAAATTTTCGCAATTAAGCATTAATGCATGTTTCTTAATTTCGCGCATAAAATGTATTCATTTCATTTTATAGCCAATAATACCTTAACATGAAAAATGGTACATATAATTCACGATGATATTAGTAGCACGCCCCATGAATTTTATTTCACAAAACATTGTTGGAATACCTGCTTGACATAAAATTCTAATTTGACTTATCCAAGTTCAATCAGGCTTATTGTGATCCAAACATATTTAAATAATATTCTCGTTAACAGTTTTGCTCGTTCGAAAGAATTTCTTATTGCTATTATTATTATTTATTGAAACCAAGCAAATTAGTTACATTACTTCGTATTCCAACTAATTTTAAATGCGAAAGCCATACAACAACTTCATAACAAATAGGAAAGCACTTAAATACTATTTATCTTAGCGTTTATACAGATTAACACACTATTTTTTATTCAATGCCAACAATTGAAAAATGATCTAATAGTTAGTAATTATTGTTCTGAAAGTATTGTTCTGAATGAAGCCAAATCTTCGAATCTCCTAATAATCAGTTACATACCCACGGAAGTCTAAATTACTTTACAATGCCGAATTTCTACTGAAGAGTGCACAACAAGAGAAAGCTAAAGTGTAGCAATCGCAGCAGGCAGGAACAGCCAGGCATTTTAATTTAGTATTTCCTTCTTTATCATTAGAAATGATGACGGCGTTACATCATACAGATCATAAAATCGGCACGCAATTCGAAGTGGATGATTCATTCCAGCGTTGATATGAGTTTGAAGTATATTTAAAAGCCATTAATTACGGGCTACTCTTACCGGAATATGAATATTCAACTCTTTTAGTAACAACGACGAATAACACTCACCAGATAATAATTTTATAACGAACCTTTCCAAGAGTTAAAAGACGTAAAGGCTTAAGACGATTTGCACAACATGGAAATGCAGTGGTCGGGCTCCGTCCCAAGCCCCGTAAAGTAGCTTTGAAGAAGTGCTTTGCATCGACTCGATTTGGCCTGCAGTTCGGTGACCAAAATTGAATTCTCCAAAATAGGCCCACCAATGCTTTTACTATTACAATATAAGGGTCCTTAAATTCAAACGAGCAGTAGAGCTTTCACTTTGTTAACGCTGGCATGGACCGGCAAATTAAAGTTAAATTTAGGACCAAGTATACCCCCCAAAATAAGTGAAGCGCGAAAAACAATCTAACATATGCGTATCAATAAAAGAGTCAATGGCAATCGGCGCCCCTCTACAAAAAGTAATTTGCTTCCATTTTTTCAAGTTAGGTGTCATACTGTTACATTTACACCCAGCCATGAAACTCCTACAAGTCCGAAGGCAGACACTTGTCATTTTCTAGGGTACTAAATGAGAAAAATAAGTTAACATCATCAGCAAACATAAGAACTTTTGAAGATGGTAAACGGGATGGTGGTAGCTTATTAATGAATAAATTAAAAAGTAGAGGATCCAAATGACCCCCCTGCGGAACAACAGGTATAACTTGCACAGACTGAGATGTGTAGGAATTAAATAACACACTTTGTGTACGACCAATTAGATACGACTTAAACCACCCAATCAAATTTGTGGAGAGACCTATATAACACAGCTTATGTACAAGTAACTCATTATCGACACGATCAAACGCTTTAGAAAAGTCAGTGTAAACGACGTCAGTTTGTTGTTCCTGTGATAACCTTTAATAGACAGTATAAACAAGCGCCAGCAAATTATTCGTAGTACACCTACCCTTAATAAACCCATGTTGAGAGGATGACAAAATAGACAGTAGTGACGATTCAAGTCTGCACACTAAAAGATGTTCGAATAATTCGTTATTTCTGGCATGATTCTTATGAAGAGGACTTAAATAGGATCATTGCCACAGCTTAGAAAAGCATACTCTCCTAAGACAAGAGTTAAACGATAAAGTTAAGGAAATATGAGGAATATTAGCAGAAAACCTTAGGATGAAAGATGGTATCACATTCGGGCCAGGCCAACATTATGTTTAAAACTCAGCTGGGGCATTGAAGATTTCTATGTTAGTAAAAGGAACATTATCAAAAATGATGATGTGCATAAGAGTGATTAGCCTTCCAAATTGAAACCTACGATAATTGGAGGAAATTAGTAAACATGTCGCAAATGTCCGTGTGACTGGAGGATACAATATTAATAAAATGCATAATGCTTTTTCAATTAAGACATTTAAAGAAGCTCGTCTGAACTAAGTTACTCATTTTCTTGACGCAAATAAACATTGTAACAACACTTACTCAAAGTATTAAACATATTTCTTACCCTAGAGTAATCGGTCAAATCGAAAAATGAGCCAGTTTTTTCAAAAGTCAGTTCGTTTCATTTTCTAATAGTCTGAACTCTTTGGACAACCAAAGAGAAACGGCGAACGTTTGTTAGTAAAGTAGGGTTTAACACGAATACACCGGATATAGCGGAAAAAAGAATCGAATATATGTATATAACAAACAGATCCCCTTCGATGCCATCATAATCAAAATTCCAAGAGACCATAGGCAACGTATTGTAAAGTCTTATATAATTACTTTTTGCAAAGCAAATCGTAAATTAGAATTCTTGATGAATACTAGAGATGAGTTAGAGCTTCTAACTGAAGCGAGATCAGAATGGTTGGGTGATATATATCTTCCCAAACAACAAAAGTAGGGATAGTGAGAATTAACACATTGTTCTTACTACAAAAGTCCATGCACAAAACCTTATTAAAGGAATTTTTAACATGGTTCAATTGATACACCCATAGCCCAAATATGGGCTCAAAAAGTTCATCAGAATAGTTAGAACTAAATATAGGATCAAAATAGCGACTTTCAACTTCGAAGTTACAGGAAACATCAGATAAATTAAAAGTAATGCATCCGCAGAATTCATTTCTAAACACAGCAGGCGAGTAACGTGGAAGTGCTTTAAGAAAGTACTAAGGGCAGGCGTCAGGGGTATATATGAGTACGTTATGAAAGTAAACGGAAACTCAACCTCAATTTTTACAATCGATGACAACCGATGAACGAAATAGAATTTATTACAGCAATTAAAACTTCACCCCCAATCTTGCTTAATCTGTCATACATACACACTTGATACTCCCAAGAAAACACTTTTGCGTCCAAAACACTTGCCTTCAAACAAATTTCGGTAAATGGAATAACGTAACGTTCAAGTTTATGAGAGCATAACGTACGTACTTAAGTTTAGTATTAAGCCCGCGGACATACTGGTAACCGACGGACAAAGACATAACTAGTTTTTTTAAGCAAAATCATCCGCATTCCCAGAACCCGGTATTCTGGCATGCCGACGAGGTACAAAGACCTTAATAAAAACTCCATTAGCCCAAAATTTCTTGTCGAAAAGAGATGTCGGGACAAGGATTTTGCACCACGCAATTTCTTTTTCAGCTAGAAAAATTAATGTTAAATGTACTATTCATAATTTGGTCCGCCATTTTTGACTTAATAAAGCATTCAATCACCTTGACTGATGTATTAAACGCGAATCGCGAAACAAATAGAGATTTTGGTGCCGGATTTCTATCAATTCTGGTCCCGCAGGGGAAAATACCTCAGTAGGCTGTTTACGACCCTATTGCTGTATGCTGGGTTGGCTGTTGCAGATAAGTGGAGAGTTAGCCTTGGTATGATATAATCTCAAAAAGATCCCCAAACAATATTGGAGGGTCCAGACGAACCATCCGCGCTCCTGAAATTACCGTCTACGCCATGCAGGAGCAAACAACGGTGGAAACCGCAGGCGAATAGTATTCGAGCTACATCTCATCAAATGGTCAATCTAATGAGTATTAACAGTGTTCGATAACTCACTCAACGTACTGGCAGGATTTGTACCATTGACCGAACGCTGAACAGTCAACGACTCCTCACACATTGACGGAAGCGCAGGGGACGATCCCATGGAAGTAACACGTGAAGTATCAGTTACAGACGTGGAAACAGATTTATCAGGAATATGTTTCGTGCAGACATTGGACTCCATAATGATGCTGTCGACATCAGTACAATCAAAAGCATTATTATACCCATTGTGAACACCTCTTAGAGGCATGCACACCTGTCAAAGACCTTCTTTAGATCTTCAAACATGTTGCAGATATCACGAAAGCGTCTCTTGTCTGCGAAAGCCGCTTGAGCAAGTTGATCATTCTCTGATTGATTTCTTTACACGACCAGGACCTTTGGTTTTGTCGCAAATAATGTCAAAGATACGAAAACTGATGTTAACAAATTTGCGATGTATAAAGCGGCCACAGTACTGGCATACCAAATATCTCCCATCTGCCTTCTTTATTTTGCAATTCAGATGAGAACAAAACATAATGACCACGAGATCTCACAGCTTAGAACTTTACCAAACCACAATAGCTTCCGAAATAAAAGACACTCCATAAAACAGTGGATATTGCAATATATTGTTGCAATTAACACAAAACATCCGCGTGGTTTTATAGAACTTAATTCCGCTTATTAAATCGCATACGAAGAATTTTGCAGTAAAATATATAATACTTATTGAGATTAAATTATTAGATTAGATTCTAACCCTTTTTACATTGAATTTACACACAATTTCTGCGGACAAAAAATTTAGAGAACAACCAACACAAGCAGAGTTGCCATGCCGGCCCATCCATTTATGGCGCACCGTACGATATTAATCGAAGAAAATTTAATCGCACTATTTTTTGAGCACTGCAGTATTTTGCTATATGTGACAATTTCCAATTTCTATATGCATTACTTTAGAAAGGAAACCAGATCATATGGTATTACGTGAAACTTTTAGAAGTAAACATCAAAACTTCCATAAATTGCAATTTTTTTTTTTTGATAAACATAAATTCTGAAACTCTGCATGCTAGCCGGTAAATTCTCAGAAGTAATGCAAAAAATGCACATTTATCATGTACACTTTCGAAATAATTGGTAACGGGAGCCATACTCCATGCCTCTTGAGATAAATTTTAACATTTTTTGATCATTAAATTGCAATCCATTGCAGACTTGGAGTTGTGCGTTAAACCCGTTTAAAAATCATACCGAAAAGTTCACTGAAATCTCGTCAACCAGAAACTGCTTAAAATAAATAGGTGTTCAAGATCGCTTCTAAGCTGAATATATGTTATTTGTTTGCGGAAATTTTTCCATATTTTATGCGCATATTTTAAGCCCTTTTTTCTTAGGAATTGATCAAAAAGAGAGCAACGTATTCAGTAGATAGGCATAGGTGAATCGACTTTGAACCTTTCTGTAATCAAGATATTATATAACAAGCACGTGAAGCTACTATCGAACATCGCAAATGTTTAAACCCAATTATTATACAATTACGATCGAATTTGCCGTTTAAAATATTTTTCCTGCAAAGTTTAGGGTTTTGTCTCTTCTCATATACTTCAACTTGGAAATGCGTTTAAATTCGCGGGGAATCATTTTTATTTTTATTACTTATTTATTGTACAACATGCATCCTTAAATCAAGTACACAATGCAAGGGATAAATAGAAAGCAAGAAAGGGTTCAATATGAATTTGCTATACATTGAGAGCATATACTTAACATAACTTAAATTCAAAGTTTGCGCAAAATTTTTGTATTAAAATAAACATGTGAAAGTAAAATATGTTAAGAACGCATGTATGTAAATTCGCACAAAGCTAACAACGTTACTGACAAAGTTACTAACATTGTTATTGCTGTTAATATGTTTACGCTCTCTTTCACCTTTAATCAGGGTTAAGTTTACCGTTTAGGGTAATGTTTGCATTTTCATTTCTCATTTTAAACTTAACAATATCGATTAACACATGGCCCTATTGACACTTTTTGCCATCGAGAGCAAGAGGTCACATAATCGACGATTCATGCTAAAAAGTGAACGCATATAGCAACCAACGTAACAAAAATATGACGTTAAAACTAAAGAAATTCCGAAAATGAATAACACAATTAACTGACAAACATTATGAGAAAACGAAAAGTTTTCCGCTTAAGTTTATTAAAAACATTAAGTTTATTATTTTATAGTACACTCAGTTGTGTAAAATTAAAGTTTATTTTATTTAATGGCTTTTCAGTTGTTAAAGAATCTAAAATCTTTAATTGTTCTGAGCAATACGTAACGGACGAGCTTAGCTCTTTAGTGACATTATCGTTCACGCAGCGCTCGCATTTTCTTATTTAATATATATGCAAACAGGTTGATCAAGTTGATATATTCTACGAACTGCCAACACATCAATTAGTTTGTTAGAATGATTGTGTCAACATAAAAATAATTTCTGAATTTTTCGCAAGGATGGTTTTTAACGGAAAGTTCTTCTTCTTTGGCAAAATTTAATGATAATGAATATACGTTCCAGGCAAAGCTCAAAATAAATGCAATTTTCTTCTTATCTGATGTAATTTCCATTTTTCCATATATATAGACAGAAAACTTCATCCGAAATAATAAGAATGTAATTAAATAAGCAATAGCACAAAAGCATGCCTGACGTTTACATTTTTCGTACAAGTTAAATGCCTTGCTTTTATATCCTACACAGGTTCCGAATTGATTTAAACCTGTCTGTCCGTCTTGTCACGTATTTTTTCTTGTTCTTCTAACTTATAGGTCGCAATCATTGAATACACTGGCGTGCTATGCACCTAGGACAAGCTAGGATCGGGCTATTTTTATGACCATTGTCTACATAACTCTGGATTACTATCCGCAACTGTCCTCACTTTTCTTTACCAAAAATCAATTTTTTGACATTTCAACAATAAAACATCAGAAATGCACTAAAAATTGATATTTCGCTCAAAAAAAATTGTGATTCTAACTTATAGTACTTTTGGCCAAGAAAAGCGTTGTTACGGACCATTGTGCGCTAGTATGAGAAATTTGTATCGCATAAGCAAATTTCTTTTTAGTTTATAAAACTGGTTGACCATTGCTCTTTTCTTTTCAATAGTAGACTTTGCGCATATCCCAAAGAGCGGAAAGTGTGCGAATTTGTGTTTATTTTTTTAATTGTTTGTTAATTTGCTTAATATCGTCATCTTGATTTTATGACCTTTATTATGATATACAGTACGTTTTACAATAATTGCTCCATTTTTTCTTTGTTTATCTTTCAACCTGATCGACTAACGCATGGGATCATTCAATTCCTTTTTTCTGTTTAGAGAAAAAGCATTGAAAAATTAAGTCCACGTGGAATTTTTACATATTAAAGCATCCTCGAATGTCTGACGAAAACGCCACAGAACTATCGTTAAGTGCTAAGACTGAAAAAATGTCTGAGGTATATAGCTCAAAATTATGCGTCATAAGATCGCAATTTAGGGACAGCTTATTGGCGCAGTAATAATATGCATAATCTTGTAATGTATAAAAAAAAATCTTTACAAAACAACATATATAGCGCGATGTAAAAATATATTCAATTTTCCATACTAACAATTTCCGCACGTAGTTCTAAATTTCTGCGAAGATCACCATGATACTCTGCCAGGCACTGCTTGGATCCCTCGAAGAATTTAAATGCCGACTTTAAAATTACACTGTGTTTATATATGTGACCATGTTTTACGTCTATTGAATCATACGCGCTCCATATTTATCTTAGAGTTCTTCGTTTACAACTGAAGTATTTGTTGTTGCATAATAACTTGTGTCGTTTAAATGAACAACGAGTAACTGAAAGCGTACGACTTGTTTGGCATTGCAAATGGATGCATGTACAGAAAGTAAAAGGGAAAACACATTCAATGCACTGAAGATGCGAAAGGGATGAACGTGAATGAGACTTTTATTGCCTTCTAAAAGTGAAAACGATATTGGCGGCACAGGCGCACGATCTGGAAAAGAAACATAAAAAATGAAGAAAACTTATCTTTAATTTACTTTTGCTCGAAATAGCCATAAATCGAAGACTTCATCCCTTTATTGTTGGCAACACATTTACTAAGCCATTTTTCCCAATTTGGAGAAAAAAGCTGATGCTTTGTATTGAGGTTAATCTTGGCAATTTGTGTGGTCTTCTTTAGGTTCTGCAAAACACTGTCTGATCGGCAGTGCAATCTACATCGGCTTTGATATATTTTGCACTTAGACCTTTTTAACGAAAGTATTGTATTACGTAAGAGTGTAAGTGTTCGCTATCGATGGTTGTCAATGGAATGCTAAACAACAAGCTTGATACTTTCGCAACCATAAAAATTGTCTCTCAAGCCATAATCGCCTTCTAAACATACCTTAACTCCTTGGTCTTTGGAAGAATAGAACTATAAGAAAAAGTTATAGGCTAGACAGTTCTAGGAAGAGTAGTATCTCGTAATTGTAGCCCGACAGTGTCCTCAAAGCGAAGTATTATGAAACGAATTTTAAGAGACGTATTGCTTAATCGACGAGAACACACAGGAATGCGTAATAAATCGCAGCAAAAGCACCTCGAGTGGTACGTTACTATAACACTTTTCAAATTATTGCTTATAAACAACAACAAGGTGGTTCGTATGTTTAGTCATAAGAGTGAGTAAATAAATAAAAATATTTACATCTTGTAGGGATTCAGAAGAGCACTTACCCGTTCCTGTCATACAATTATGGAATTGCATGTAATTATTGAAAATGTTTATGTGAATATTTTACATAGGGAAAACCCATAATTGATGAACTGTCAATATTTTGAAATGCCGAAATTTGTTACTGTGTTTTTCGATTATGAAAATTTTGCTCGGCGTATATAGACACGATGCCGACATCTACTAAAAATTCGTAACGTTATGTTCTTCATTCGGTTTAAAATCATTTAAATGTATTTCTCTCTCTCTTCTCTCTTACTCTCTCTCTCTCTCTTCTCTCTCTCTTTCTCTACATGTGCTTGTATGCATGTGTGCGTTATATATTTATGCATATATGTGTTGTTTATGCAAATATGTATAACTGTAATTCAACAATAAACCTGTTGTCTGTATACTCCATACTATTAATTGCTTTGGCCGAGGTCATCATCAGCATTTTGCTAACTTGCATACACACATAAACGCACGCATATTTCTATATAAAATCAAACTACGACAGACATATTTAATACCGTACTACAACAAAATGACTGTTTAGATGTTGGAGTAAAACACATTTTAACAAATACGTTTGGTAATATTCCCACGGGGTTTATAAAAAGAGATGGAGGCAGGGAAAGTAACAAACTAGAGTCACACTAACCCTCTAGCGCAATATAAAATATCAACAATGAGACTAAAAATAGCAGAAACATATACACATACACACGCGTACACATACCGAGAGACGCACACAGTGAAACAGTGAAACAATTACGTATACCCAAAAAGACAGACATTTGGAAAAGCCCGTAACAGAAAGGGTCCACTAAAAATGAAATTAAGTCTGGTTATAATGAAAATAACTGTTGTTTTTTCACTTAAATAGAGTTGGATGATTAAATTTTCAGTTCCTTGGCAAAGGAAGATGAGCGGGCTGGTAGGGCATTTGAATAAATGAGAGCAAGATAACCAGAGAGAGTGTACTGTGGTAGTGGCAACACAGTGGTTGTGTCTCCTTAAAAGGCAATTTTAAATGAATTTATTCATTTTCGGTACATTATATCATCTGTAATGCACTCCCATCAGCTGGACTTTTTCATCTCTTCTCTTCTCTCTTTCTTTACCTAGTTTTCTTCGCTATATCTATCTCCTTCTGCTGCCAATATCGACCACAATGTATGCAAATCCTTTAAATGAACTTTAAATTATTTTATTTTAAGTGTGATTTTAACAGTGGAACATCTGTTCATTTTGTGGCCTTTCCTTTAGCATCAACAAAATAAAATTAACTTTAAAATTCCTTATTTTATACTTTTTTACACAACAACAACAAAAACAACAACATTATAAAGCTGCAACTAGTAAAGCAGTTTCCTAAGAATTGATTGTAATCTAATCTTTTATCTCGAAAAGCAAACACACAGGCACCCACACACAAGCAATCACCCATACAAACGTATGTACATGATAACATATAAAACTCATTCTCTCTCTCTTGCCTTGAAAACTTAAAAAAGAACTTTTTATTTTTTTCAATTCATTCAAGAATGCACTGTCAACATATGCACATCCATGTACTGCGTTTAGTTTGATAAAGTCAGAAATGGAGGACGAATAAGAAGCTAGCAGCTGTACAGTTCGCCTGTTCCAGTTTAAATAATACGTTTGTTGGCTTTCTCTTGCTCTTGTTGTTGTTGTTGTTGTTGTTATTTTTGATACAACTTTTTTTAAATTTTTTCTTTTTTTTTTTTTGGCTTTCACTGAATTTGAACAGTTGAAGAGAACAACTTTTGAGATTGCAGTTGATTTTTCAAGTCCACATGTAATTTTTTTGTTAAGTACATGTGCAAGTCCGTGTGTACAAGTGTATAACCGAGGGTATGTGCGTTATGGTTAGTTTTCCAAAATGCTGTGTTGTGCTTTTATTTCAATCTTATTTCTTTGAAAGGAAGACGGAATGAATGAATGTGAGGAGACGAGAGAAAAGCATATAAAAGTGCACAAAAGTTTTCTTAAATAATTTTATACCAAATCGAACAAAACTTTTTAACCAGACCAATGCATACGATACTATATGTGTTAATACGTCGACGGATACAACAAGGGAACGACACCTAACAATTACAACCGTACAACCCTGGCATATTAAAAAGTGATGCCCCTCTAGTAACAAGAAGGGAGGAAGAGATGGAAGGAGAGGCAATAAAATAATTATATTACAACAGTTTTCATGTTTTTAGGCATAGAAATTTCAAAGAAAACACATTGAATAATGGCAACACCGAAGCGATTATTGTAAGGTATGCTTACCATGAGGGGCTCCGTCGTTCATAACATGGCCGAGGCAAATTGGAATCTAAAAACAAATAAATATTCTAGCTTATATAGCTAGAGAAGTCACGCAGAGGACTTAAACAATATTGATCATCGTGTAATTTTCGAGTACTTGAATGAAAAGTTTGAATTCCCATCAATTTGCGATCAGGAAAAAAAATTGAACTATTTGTTAATATATAAAACTGAAATTCACTTATCTAGAGAAACGCGTTCAAAATTTTGAAAGCTTTCGTGCGCTTATTATTATCATAAGTTTTCTCACTAATTTTTGCTATTATTCTGTTATTCCTCGTTTTCGTTCCTCAAAGATCTTTGACTAGATAGTTTGACTGTTGTCGCGTGACAGAGAAACTGACAAAGCATATCTGTAATTCTATAACCAAAATCATAATCAACTTCAAAAACTTTATCTCAAACCTGACATCCTCCGAGTCCGAGTCACTCTCAGTAAACTACAATACACTAACGTATTTTTGTTTGAAAATGCTTTTAAACAAACACCTTCTAAATGCAGCTGTTAATGTGTTAGAGAAGTAACAAATCATTCTATAATTTCTCAGCGGAAAAATGCATTGATTTCTTGGAAAACGTGAAGTGACCTTATATCCCTTAACTTAACTAACGGATTCGCAAAGTTACCGATACTCTTAACTAGGCCGTACATTAATTGTTCTACGCGGTACTTTAGGATCATATGTAGTCCTATTGAGGTGTTTTTAGTCTTTTTTAAAAGCAGTTCATGCTATTTACTGGTAGGAGCTAAGGAAAATTTCGTTTACCCTTAGCACCCGCTTGTGTTAAGCATAAACTATGTTCAGTAAATTGTAAATTTCTTCTCGTATGTAATATTTGTTATGAACAAAAATTTAACAGCGATATTCACTAACAAACTAAGAAATACCATCGGCCACAACTGGCTGCGAAGCTTGATTACCGTCCATTGGGTGGCAGGTCCTCATAATAAATTATGTCGTAATCGTCAATTTCCTTACGTAGACGGCAACTAAGTATATATATATATATACATACATATATGATGCGTATTGTAATTTCTTCAATGTCTTTATGAAAACAACTCTGTATACAATACATAACCGTTGCGATATATAAATCTTCTATAGTAAAGAAAAAAGTAAAAGTCTTTTAGCGGCTATAATCTTAAAGTGACCAACTAAATGAATCGGATACCAAAGAGTAAAAGGTTTTAGCACGCAGTGCCTTAGCAACCGATGTTACGTCAAAACAACGATTTAAAGATTGTCACTAACGACTAAGATTATCCACAGAACAGCGCAAAATTCCTATTGCATGCAATCGGGCAATTGTTTTGACGATCACAACATAATAATAAATTCTACTTAGAAAAACAATCAAACACAGTTTGACAATAGTGTCGACCATCTTGTCATTGGTCCGTAAGTTCACGACGGTAACCGTTAATTTCAATGTGAGATACGTCGCATACTATATTCACGTCAACCTGAACTCAAAAAATATGCTTTAATGCGCTCTTCTGTAAATCAAAATAAACATTTCAAAAACAGTATGAAACAGGATTAGGAAGTACAAGGAGAGTTCACAAAGTCTTCTTCCATATCTACCACGAGGAGATGATAGTACGCGTTTTCTCTGATGCGTTTTTCTCCTTGCCACCTTGCCTACACCTTACATGATTAAGCTACGTTTGATGCTCCGATCAAATTCCATATGGTTTTCTGATATTACCAACCTTCAACTGAACTATTGTTCTCTTTTCAGAACAATGAAAAAAATCCGAACTGCGTTTGTTTTTCAAACGTTGCTTTTTGAAAGCTTTGAAAGAAAAAATACCATTAACAATCAGCATTGACTTAAACAAACTAGTGTGGACACCGAAGATGCTGAACGCTCTGGTTGCCCATATTCGGCAATTGTTCCAGCAAGCATAAAAAAGTGCACAAAATAGTTTGGGAAAACCAAAACGTGAAGTGCCGTGACACATCTGGTATCCAGAGGGAAGTGTATTTATTATTTCGCATGAATATCTGTCCGCAAGAAAGTTCTGTTCAAAGAGTTGTGTTCGAGAAGTTCTGTTGCGTTGTTTTGGTATCGCAAGAAAATGGATCAAAAAATCTGTAGTAAATTTTGGGTATATCGGTATATCGGTTGACTTATACCATGCGACTTTTTCGAAAGTTTTGATTATGAAAGGTCATGGAAATAGTGTGCGAAACGTCATGGAATAGTGTGGATAGTGCGCCAACTCACCCGTCATTACTTGTTGGTGATTTTTTGGCCAAAAACTGCAACGTAATAACGCTTCAGCCACCGTCTTCATCGAACCTGGCCCCTTATGACTTTTTCCTGTTCCCAAAGCTGAAAAGATCCATGAAAGCGCGGGGTTTTGCCACAATTAAGGAGATAAAGGCCGCATCGGTAGAAGAAGTGTTTAGAAGATTGGCAGAAGCGCTGGCACAAGTGTTTTATACATTTAAAAGAGGATTACTTTGAAGGAGGAAAAATAGATATTCATGAATAAATAAATATTTTCCACACTTCTTATAAGCAGAACATTTGCGGAAGTCGAATGAAAAGAGTTGAATTGTAATATTCGAACGAACAAGACAAAAAGAAGCATTATAAATACAAGTTTCTGTAAGTAATTTATAAATACATCTCCTAAGAAATTGTAAATAAGTTATTATGCTATCGTAAAAATCGCAATTCAGTGGTGCGATCTTAATTTCAAAAGGAGTTGGAAAGAAACGTAGAATCAAAAACGACATTTCACGCTGCAGTGCTATTGACTGAGTGATTCGCTTTGTACCAGCGCTGTCGAGAATAAAACAATCGAGTTTCCGTTATAGCCACAACGCTTTGTATAGCGCTTAATGTTGGGCTTAAGTAAAAAAACAAAAAATTTTAAATGCAAATTAAACCTAAAAATGTTTAAAGGCATACTTCTCTGGTATTTGAAGTGAGGAATTACTTAAATTCATAGAAATTTACCAGCATGATTTTTTATCCAAAAAAATACCAACACACACGTACATTAATATGCACACAACAGTCGAGTTATTCGTGTAATTGAACGTTTGAATGTATTCATATTGCTATCCGGATAATGTCTGTTCACTCTATCCTTTCTCTCTATCTATCTATCTATCATTCATTACCCTTTCCCTTTTCCTCTCTCTTTTCTTTATACTCATTGCTTTCTTGCTGTTAGTTGTCTACTTAAAAAATCCTCTGAGTTTATTTCTTAATGTTTCGCCTTCTTTCCTCCTCGACATACATATATGTATATATAGTAAGAAAAATGAGAAAAAAAACTTTCTTTTCCTTTCTAATTGAACTGCTGTTGTGTTCCCAGTTGTAAGTTAGTTACGAAAAAAAAAAAACAAAAAAAATGGAATAAAGCAAAAAAACAACAACAATAAGACTGCAGCATCAAAGTTTTTCAGTAAAAACAAAAATTATTTTTTAGGTTTTTTCTCCAGTTTTATCATATTTTTTAAAAAGGAATAAAGTTGAAAAAATTTATGTGTACACACGCTAGCACACTCGCACCCATATACACATTTAAGAGCGTATATATGCACGGTTTTTGATTGTTTTGGTATTTTAATTTATTAATTTTTATCACACTAAGTTGAAGAGATTGGGTTTATTTTGAAAATAAGCCGATGAACGCCTGGATGGCTGATTACGTATAGCGATTAATGCCGTACAAGTGAATTATATATATATAT
>CCAG010002312.1:0-50626 GCA_001077435.1 Glossina morsitans morsitans
TATATATATATATATATATATATATATATATATATATATAGAAACGCTCTTGAGTGTAAACTATTTCCGACTAACTTCATTTAAAAAGAAATCTTGCCATATTTCCAATGGTATTTCCAATGACAAAAACAAGAACTTCACTACCTGCAAGTTAAAATCATGTAACAGCGACACTTAAAATTTTTGTAATGAGCAGGCAAATAGACGTAATGGATTAAGGATTAGGTTTCCAATGGAAATGTGTTATAATGTATGTTATATTCATTAGGACTGTGATTTCAGAACTAGGCAGAATTTAATGAATTAATGAAAAAGAACAAGAAAAATCAATTGTTATAGTTCTGAATAAAACATGTTTTTTGATGAATACATACATACCTTAGCAATATTTACGTTTACTTTTAGATGCATGGATAACATATTTGACTTTTATATTTGGCGTAGTTTTCGCAGCTTTAATTAGTGCTGACTTTATAGTTTTCCGAGGTATTTAGTGCTCACATTGCCAGTAGGAGTATATCAATATCTCCGACATAAATTCAAAAACTTAGGAAATTTGTTATATTTGCGTACAAATATTTAACATTTTAAATTAAAGGGAAAAAGTTTTTTGTCCTAAAGAATTGTAGAATCCATTGAAATCATTTATTCATGTAATAATTGAATCTTCTTGCATACGGTTTAAGCAGTTGTAGGTTCTACAATTCATTGAATTTTCCTGACGACTTTGTAAATTTGAGCTCCAATATTAGCAACTCTATGCGTGCATGTGCATGTGCATGTGCGTGTGTAGTCATGTGCGTACGTTAACACAAACTTACATTTGCTAATACAAGAAATACAAGAAAATACAAATTTACTTAAAATATGTGGCATGAATTGGACCCCCGTGCTTGAATATGTACAATCTCTTCCGTCCAAGATCTGAAAATTAGACTTTTGGAAGAATGGAGTAAGTAATCTATGTTTCCTACACAAGAATAATTGTACAAAATATGTCAAAACGTTTAAATGACGTTATTAAGCAAAAAGGATATTTCTCCAAATTCTAATTTTTAATAATATGCTGTTTTTTTTCCTTGTATCATTCCTTATATGAAAAAAACCCAACATTGATGACGCTATATTTATTGAGTTGTTTAAGTGTATTGGAATAACGTATTGTTTGTTTTTATATTTTAATACATATTCCCTAGCAGTTCAAAATAGTAAAATAACAATTTGTGTTTGGACAATGGACTCACTAGGTTTAACGAACGTTTACTTTTCGTCGAGCGAAAAAACCCAATGTTAACGAGACTCACTGTATATGCACGCATGGACATATATATATATATATTTGTACGTGCATATGTTCACGTATGTATATTTGTATGCGTTAGATTAGCAATACAGCAACATACGAACCGGGGATCAGTAAAGACGTGAAAACACATAGCCACTTACGCATATACGTACGGCATTCACGAATCGAAATTCGAAGATGCATAATGTGTTATGGAAGAGAGGTTTGTAATGGGAAAAAGATTATGGGAGACAAAGAGAATACCAAATACTATAGAGTACAAGGGCATATGCATGTGTGCTGGCGTACGTGCGTACATGCTGTGCGTGCGTGAGTGTACTCAAATAGAATTTGTGTAAATATAAACACACTAGTAATTTATGTTTACACATGACAAACGCATAGAAATGTATCCACACATTAACTAGCAAACAACAAATAAATAAATGGACATCGGTCATCTTGTTGTGTGAATTTGAGATTTGAATATATAACTATACGTTTTTGTTGTTGTTAGTATTGTTGTTGTTACTGTTGTTTGCTATATTAATTGGTTAGTTTGCAAATTTTCCTCTTCGAGCATGTTGAGGAAGCATTCGAATCAAAAAAGACATCCTTCGCACAAGCACAAGTAAAAGAAAGATATACATATAGATATAGATATAGATATAGATTTACAAATAGAACTAGACAAAAGCAAAGTGTAACTAGATATTTTCGATAGTTTATGTATTTGTGTGTATTTGTGTATACGAATGTAGTAGACCTTCATAATTTCATTGTATATGTAATGTGTTACCCTTCAATACGTAAACTGTATCTATTCATCTATAATTATGAGAATATGTCTGGATAGATGCGTTCTTGTGCTTGTGCGTGCAAGTGCACTGTTGTCTTTTATATTAAATTTAATTAATTATATTGATTTCAGTTTTTGAACTAAACGCACACGTGCCCGATGCTCCTAAACTTTCTACGCATTGTTCAGTAAACGATAACGATGATAACGAAGTAATCATGTACAAGCATGTGCAAGCGAAAGATGTACGAAATGGTACTAAAGGATTTTTGATGAATAATTGAAAACCTAGACAAACTTCAAAATAAATAAATGTTCCATTTAAGAGTAGAACACAATTTCATTTCAAATTTGCAGTCTTCGTTAAAGGAAAATCTTTTTAAAATCTTTAAATTTATTCATTTTATCTTTATCGTAAAGCTAATAATAAATAAAAAATAAATGCCCTTAAAAAAAATAGCTGAAATTGTTAATGCACTATATATTTATTATTTAACAAAATTATTTATACAAAAACGGCCTATGGGAACAAACCGCATCGCTATCACAACTTAATACATGGTATACATGATTACGAAAAGTCTTAGATACGATCGAAATTAATACAAGTTCTGACGTAGTCCAAGTTCTTGAATCGCCAATGAATATAAATAAAAAAAAATAAATAAAAAAATTAAAAGCATTATACTCTGTCATGGACATGTATACGTCTATGCAACAATATGCCTCGTATGTTATGGGCATAAAGTATGCGGCAATAAATTTTAGGACGGAAGTGGCTACATTTTTGAATCGCATTTGAAAAAACATAATAGCGGAACCCCATTTCCCATAGCCTAGCAAGTTGATGAGGTCAATTGGTTTCCTATTTTTCAAACATGAAGAGATCCGGACAGATGCGGAAATTTTAAGTAAAGCATTATATAACAACCGCGAAGCCGGAGACAAAGCCCATTGCAATACCCGTTCATTATTTATTTGTTCATTGTGTTTAGTTTAGTCGTTAATGAGTAGGATATTTAGGCAATATTTTCAATTATTAAGAAGTCTTTTGCTTATTTATTTTACCTTTCGTTGTAGACTTTTAATTATTGTTTTAAATTTAATTCATCTGTTTGCCAGTCAATTATTATGAATCATTTTGCACACACACACATATAGCAATTGCTTTATTTAACAACTTTATTATAAAGATGATAAATTTCATAAAACAACATCTGTTATTAAGCAGGCTACAAGCGAATACGGAGTATATTGTATTGTGTGTGTATTATTAACACAAAACCGACAAACAACAACAAACAAAAGAATGATAAAATGAAATCAAAAAGAAAAGAGAAAAAAATTGTAATAATAACATTTCATAATATACGTTGCACTTACGTATTTCAGATTAATTTACATAAATATTTAAGTATTACCTACAATTCGTATACATGCATTCATGTAAATGTGTGAGTGCATTTGTGTTTACGTATGTATGTATATATGCTTTAGCATGAACATAATTTGTACAACTGGTTTTATTTTTTTGTTTTATTTTATTGAACATAAGTTATAGTGCATAATTTTCCACATATGTCCACATTATACGCGTACACATTATATTATATATTATAGTGCAAGTATTTTTTACTGGCGTGAAGGCAGCCCACTGTCCGTAGCCCACGTTCTCATTAAAAGATGGGCTAGCTTCACAGCTTGGTTCGGGTCTCTGCTAAGGCAATTCATAATTGGACGATTATTGAAAGAATAACTAAATGATGAAAAAAGGGGGGGAAAAAAATAGAAAATACGAACATAAATAAAAAAAAGTCATACTTGATGTTATAAAAAAGTAAAGGAGAAATTTATTGTACCCTATTTACCATATAGTGTATGTGCCCTAATGACGAAAAGTTAGAATGTACTATTTCCAGGGTTTATCACAGCCACCCCTACCCTTGTCCCACAAATATAGATAAGAGTGTATATGTAAGGATCATAAACCCTGGACATAATAATGAAATTGGGGTTTTCTGATAGCTAAAATAGCGTCCTTCAAACCATATCAAAAAACTGCGCATGAATCAATCTGTTAATCTTTTTTTAGGTTACTTTAGTGTCGCATGTGTATGGGGAGGGCATATTTGGGACGATTTCGGCGGTGATAAACCGTGAACATACTGAATGAACTTAAGTTTTTCTGGTCGATCTCAGCATTTTTCAAGATGTTTCTAAAATCTGAAGTTACGCAATGTTGCAACTTAGTTTCTCTCGTTTTGTGATCATAATTAAAGGATTCCTTTATTCTATATGTGCTGTTTCTTAATATTTGGTTAATTTTATTACTCATTTTATATGCTTTTTTACTTCGCGATAAACCGCAACTTAGCAAAAGCGCAAATCTTAAAAAATATGGGCTATCTTGATGGGCTATCTTCACTTTGGTTATTTTTTTGTTCTTTTTTCTTTTTTTTTTTTGGTTTTAAATCAATTTAAGTAAATAAAGTAATGAGCAGAAATCATATAATAAAATATTTTCAATGTATTCCCACATTAGAGATATCGCGTAGAGCGGTACGTTCGCCATACTCAGTAATAGTTGCAGTGAAAAACTTATTAAAATATTGTGTGACATTGCATGTGTTGAATAAGATAGCATATGAACGCTTTGCTCCCCAATTAAAGTAACATTTGAAATTTCTTCGAAAATATTACGTTCAACAAATTTATCTTAAGTTCTAAACGAAACTTGGTCTGCCACATTGCTGTGCATTTTAAAGAACATGTGAGCCGTATAAACCACTCCAGGGAGCCAGAGACTTAGTGAATGGTTTGCGTCCTTCTCGTTGACTTTCGTCAGGCATCTACAGCAAAGTATCGGCTACATAAAAAAAGAGGTCCTCGAAAGTCTTTGTAGAAGTGTGTTTAGCAAGCTGACCTTAAGAGATTTTCCAAGAACTCTTTTTTCTCCGTTATTATACACGAACTAATAGTCAGTCAACGCATTTAACGAATAAGCAAATTTCTGTTTCCCCCCAATAGCATTTTGCCAAATTTAGTCCTGCGTTCAAAATTAAAATTGAAAGTTACTCTCAACTAAATAAAGGAAAATTCGATAGAACAGCTGAGAGTAATGCCTAAATGGCGGGTAAGGTTTTGCTGAGACAAGTAGATCAAATAAAGAAGAAGTTGTATTTCAAAAAGTGTGCTTTGGCTTGTTCTGTCAATAGTGAATTATTTTTGGAGATGTTACAGATCTTTAGTCAATGTTGCGAAAAGAACTGATTCATTTATCCCCAACTTTCCATCTCGTTGGCTCATGAAGCTGTGACTACGATATGCAAACTTTATCTTAAATTTTGTGATCTGAGTTTGTCCGCATTTCGGTAAGAATACTGATAAATAAAACAAACCATTTGTTTGTGACTTTTAAACTATTTCACTAATATTTATGACGTGCTCCCACCTACGTTTCAATCGTCCTACACTAGCTTTATTTTGTTGATGAGTTAGCAAACTGTGGTCTTCAATTTATCAACCGCTAACATCTAGTGCAAACACATGTATGCATACGTTTTATCGTGTTTTCAACCTCTCGGAATTCTAGTTCGTTTAGTGCCATCGAAAAGATGTATTACTTTAAGTATGATTTAAAGTAAGAATTTCAAAAAAGATTGCAGAAGCACTGTAATGACGACAGGGGAAATTTGCTAAAAAACGAAATGATCTTTCCAATATATGTGAGTATAAAAAAAAGCTTTAAAATCCTTATTTCATTTATTGTATAAAAACTGAATCACAAAACAACATCACAAAGACGTTACAAGTGACTGCTTACGATTTGCCGGGCATCACAAGGTTATGTTATATAACAAAATTGATCTTGCAGCCGTGTTATGTCATCGTCACTGTCATAAAATTACTGACGTGAAGATAGCCCACAGCTAAATTACGATTTATTGCGAAATAAACAACAAACATATAAAATAAATATTAAAACAAATTTCATTCGTAGTCGATTTGCGTCCTGATTAGCGCGTGTTTTCTTTTCGTCTGCGATTTTTTGATTGCTTCGGTGTTTTGATTATTTAGCTCGTATCTTTTCAGCGTTTTTGCTAAAACTGGTTATCGCGGACACCGTATGTGCTTTTGTTTCCTCTATATATAACAAAAAAAAATAAAAAATTTAAAACAATTGACATTTTCCATTACTAGTTCGCAATCGTTTTCCAGTGAGTGGTTTTTTTTTCGCAAATAAATAAATAATAGACAACAATACAAACATAATCGCCCCGTGGCCGCCAGGTAAAAACTCAATAAATAAAAACTCAAAAATTAAAAATTCGGATTTTCCGGTGTTACCAATCAGTAACATCACCCGTATTGATAAAAACTATATTGGTATCACTTCAACTGATGCTAGCATAAAAATTTCAAAAAACAGTCCTTTAGCTATAAATAAAGCCCTAGATGACATTACAACATATATAGACTGTATGTCGATTCTACGCGATGGTAAGTTACTTGTCCTCGCTGGGAATCCGCGCGCAACAGAAAACCACATAAAGTCGAAATCATTAGCAAATTTATGTGCAATTTCCGCTAAACTACACAACAAACTTAACTCAGTTAGAGGTGTAATTTATGCCCCATGCTTAAACCTGTGCCGGAAGACGAAATAGATCCCGAAATGGGGAACCAAGGAGTGACTGAAATTTATAAATTCACTAAATTAAATGACGACGGAAAAACTCGCTCTCCTACAGGAAGGATAATTATCTTCCGATCTCGCTATCGGTTACCGCAAACAGTCGATGTGGCTTGGTATAAACGTAAAATGGAACTCTACATTCCAAATCCCATGAGATGCAAAAACTGCCAACGCCTGAGCCATACGGCAAAAAGGTGCAACAGTGCTCCATCTTGTGCTAACCGTGATCTTCCTCCACATGCTGAAAGCTGTACGCGTAGTTTCTGCATCAATTGCAATGATCAACACTCGGCGATAGACAAACATTGCCCACGTTTTATATAAATTCGTGAAATTCTAAAAATCAAAACAGAAAATTACTGTAGCATGGGCGAAGCGCGACGCAAGTATCGGGAAATAAATCCATCTGGAACCCAAAGAATTAACAATAGTAATACCTACGCTGCGGTCGCCTCGCAAATCGAGCCTAATAAGCCTTTAACACCAACTCCTTCCAATGGAAACCTATTCTAACATGAGCCAAAAATTATGTTGCGAAACCAGTTCCGTCACCCGCCAAAGATAAAATTGAAAAAATCAAAGCAACAGCAAATATTGAAAAAATTAAAACAACAACACGTATCCTAAAGTCTAATAAACTAAATTGCCGAGAATTACCAGCTCCCCAAATCCAATGCTCTGAATCCAATCTTTCACCCCTTAATCAACCCTCAATTTCAAATTATTCACGTGCGCCCACTCGTTGCACTTCAAATGTACGCAACCACCTAAGTACAGATTATTCTGTTGGTAAGAACAAATTATTCATGCAAAGTTCCTACAGCGACATTTTCGGCGGAGACGCTGGCATGTCAACTTAACCCACCTACCACTCCGTTTCCATGTCACTACAATTAAATAAAGTTTTTAAAAGTCTACAATGGGACATCAAGGGACTTATTAATAATTTTAATGAACTCCGTACACTCATAAGTGATTTTAATCCAACCTTTATATCTTCAAAAGGCCCATTGTTGAAGCTCTTTCAATCCTGTTCCACCCAAATCATATACTGGATACTTCACGAATGCTGATCAAAATTCATGTTCCAAACAACAAGTTGGTGTTTCTATAAAATCAAATATACCTCGCAAACGCATTGATTTCAGCTCATACATACGAGCCGTAGCGATACAAATAATCTTGAGCATAAAATTTACAGTGCTTTCGCTCTATATCCCACTTTCGCAACCGTTTCCTCAGCAAGAACTCTACAATTTATTCTCCGTACTCTCTCCCCCATTAATTATATGCGGCGACTTTAATAGCTGGAATACCATCTGGGGCTCAATAGGGAACAACAGCCGTGATACTGTTTTAGAAAAGGCCTTCATTCAAAGCAACCTCTGCATTTTAAATGATGGAAAACCAACGCACTTTTCAACTCATCACACCTTTTCACTTATTGATTTAACATATTGCTCTCTGTCACCTCTTCCTTTGGTTTCCTGGCCTATTTCTGATGATCTACATAATAGTGATCACTTTCCAATCATAATCGATCTTAACCTTTCAAAGTCCTCTGTTACTCCAGCAAAACAGGCCAATTTTCCTATTTTTGCCCAACTGCCCTAAAGCAGATTGGATTAATTGCTCCAAACAGGCCGAGTCATTTCTGAATTCGCAGCCATTTAACGGGAAGTGCAACCATGATGCAGCTATTATGTCTAAAGCGATTCGCACGGCTGCTCATCTCTCTATTCCTCAATATAACGGTTTTTTTAAGCGAGCTGGGCTTCCTTGGTGGAACAACACAGCTTTCGTTATTGAGGAATAACAAAATGGATCTATGGCATCGCTTTAAAAGATGTCCTGATCATGATCATTTGGGCAATGCTCTATTCAGGAAGGAATTGCGAAGATAAAAGGCACTTAGTTTCGAACTTTTTTCGAAAAGAATTCGCAGAAATACATTAATGAAAGTTGTCTGGAACAAAATCAACAGACTCAATAGGACTTCAAAGTTGAACGAAATTTCTGCCATCTGCACTCCCAATAGAACTTTAACTGACGCAGATGAGATTTCTAATTATTTTGCAAAAGTGTAGTGCGAATACTCCTCTGACAGCAACTTTTCCAGTGCTTTCATCGAAAATAAAATATTGACCATGTTCCTGGAAAATTGTATATCTAAGTTAGAATTAACAATCATCTCTCTGGTTCCTTTCCGCTAATGAATGGCATTGCACGAGGATTTCCTCTTTCAGTCACGCGAGAGACCCCCACATGGGCAAACTCGTCAGGGGCTAAAATTTCTATAAAAAAATAAAAAAAATGCACATGTGTCGAAAGCAGATATGTGATGCAGGAAATCTACTGATGCACACTAATGACTTACCAGTAGTAAACGTGCAGAGGCTCCACATGCGTGGGCTGACGTTTTCCAACAAATTGTGTTGGAAAACACACTGTCTTCGGTTGAAAAATTCTATTTTAACAGGAGTGAATTTCATACGATACGTTGCTTGGAAAAACTATGCGCACATTAACACTATTGCTTATCTTACCGAAATGCTTGTTTTGAGCAAGATTGATTATGCTTTGCTAATTTATGGCAATAGCTGCAAATCTAATATCAACATCCTTAAACCTGTCTATCACCAAGCCCTCAGAGCAAGTCGCTATGCTTTTCGGTCAGCGCCCATAAATAATATTATAATTGAAACTGGTCTCCCAGCTTTAGAAAATAGACTCTATGAGTTAAAAGCTAAAATAGTCCCCAAGCTTTTTAATTCAAACAAATCTATTCACGGTGAAGATGTGAGAAAGATTATTATTGCCAAGAAAATTCGAAAGTCACGATCTGCAATCGACTATTGTTTGTACGTCGCAAAGGAATTGAACATTCCTTTAAAAATTTTCCGCTACTTTGGTCTTAATGGATTTTCTCCATGGATTTTGAAAGACTGCTCTTTTGACATTTTGCTGCCTATGTACAAAAAAGAAGATACTCCAGATTACGTCTTCAGGAATCTAATACCTGAAAAAACCTGTGTACTGGAATCTTTTATATACAGATGGTTCAAAATCTTCTGGTGTGCCACCTGCTTGTGCCGTGGTAGATGCTTCAGGACAGGTTCTTCTCAATCATGTATTTCACGAAAGTGCCTCAACTTTCACAACCGAAGCCAGGGTTATGCTTCACGCTGCGAACCTCTCCCATAAAGATAAAGTCAAAATTGTCATTGTTACTGACACTTTGTCTGTATTACAAGCTATACGGAATCCTTCGACTTCGAGATGGAGCACCATCAACAAATTAAAGAATATCATTGCAACACGCAGCGAAAAATTTAAAAACCTGCCCTTTCCATGTACACAAGGCACTAAATTAGTTATCAAAAACTTTAACGAATGCTGCCTAATGCAGATTTTTTCTATGTCTTAAAGGACGCTAAAACATTATGCATATGAGACCGAACGTTGATTAGCAACATTATTGCAACATTTTGCATTTAGAGTCTTGCATATATAGAGAGGGCAGCTTTGGGGCGAATTTAGCGGTGATGGACTGGGGCCAGAATAATGAAATTATGTTTTTCTGGTAGGTTTTATCTGTATTTTGCGGAATTCGTTAACATTTTTTATAAAGACTTCGTGTATAGTAACTTTTCGCCAACAATATATGCACTATTTGGTAAATACTAGAAAATTTATTTTTTTTAATTTCTTATAACATTTCTGAAGAATTTCTTGTTTTATTTATGCTTGTATTTCTATTTTTATTTCCTTTTTCTAATCATTTTGTAGCGTTCAATTATCATCTACATTAACAGAGGAACGAAACAAGTGTGAAGATCGCCCAACTTTTAGGAAAGACAAAAATGTGGGCTATGTACAGTGGGCTAACTTCACGTCAGTATAAAATTAACGGTTGTGTTAGCTTGTCAGCGTTTTTGTCATTTTGTCATTACAAACTAGGCGTTTCGAAGGTAAAATGGCAATAAAACATAGAGAAAAAGATTGTTATTCTTTGAAAATCCTAAATTGAACTGCCAAAAAAGGCGTGGCGTTACCGAATAGAGCAAATCGAAAGTAAATTATTAATATATTATTTCAGTGTGACAATTCTTATTCCTCAAATGTGTTAGTAATCTTTTACACCAGAGTCTAATGGAAGTAATTGATAAATTAGACATAAATAAAATAAAAATTAAAGTTTTTTTACACAACTCTCTTTGCTTACTTTTCACAAAATTGCATAAAGATATTGCAATTATTTTTTCTTTTCGATTTTCTACACTATCCTTCTATAATTTTTGCACTAAAGCATAACAAAATCGGTTTTAGAGTCGTTTGAAAGAAACATATGGTTAATGATGGTGCTCGGCGTACAGCTCTTGAAATGCTTTATTATGCCTACTGAGATTTCAAAATCCTAAAAGTACTACAGAGACAAAGAAACTAAAACACGAAAACATGTTATTTTCTCTTACGTTTAGACAACGTTCATCCCTATAGCGAGTTGGTTATGATCTAGCGATTATTAAAAAACAAAAAACCTATTTGATCTCTGCACACGTACTTCTCATTCGATGTATACGAGGACAAATTAAGGAGTAGCCCGTCTTACGTATACATCTATTATTTGGTTAATGTAGTCGAACTATTTACGGTGAATATAAAAATTTGTCGTTAAGAAAGCTTTATATTCAAAATCGCAGAATGTGGTATTCGTTACCGACGTGACAGTGGGTTAGTTAAAGTCATTTTTATGAGCACAGCTTACACAATCCCAAACACAGTTTCGTTTCCGTAGCCGGGCCTTCTCTTTCTCTTTCAGTTTTAAGTTTTAAAATCACTTTCAAAATTTTAGTAATCCATAAGCGAACTGTCCTTTTGAAGCCTCTGATGCTTTTTTCTGGCTACTGCGTAGCATGTAATAAAAGCCCTGTAGCTCTCAGACAAATGCAAAAGACAGAACATAGCAATGAATTCTTATGGCAAACAAATACGTGCCAATTTTTTTTCTGATAGACTCGAAAATACATCCCGTAGCAAGGGATTTTTTTTTATTATTTATTTATCTATTTATGCGCATATACAGAATTTAGCTACAGTACAGATTCAACTGAATTACACAACCCTTAAAATTAATGGCTTAACCCAAGCTTAGCGAAAATATAGCAACATTGCATAGAATATTTGTGGGGCGTAACGCGGTAGCAAAAATTCTAGATTTTAGTTTAAGAACGACGTCGGCAGTAGACGGGTATTAAAAAGAGTAGTTTTTATGGAACCAACAGGATCCGATAACGAGATTAGTTCATAAATCTTGTTCGGATTATTGTAGAGAAACTATTTATCATTATCCAAAAATTGGAAAGCAAAGATAAGAAGGTGACCATATAACCGCGACACATTCTAGTGTAGGTCGTACTAAGCTCGCATATGGTAAATTCGTATTGTATGGGTCGTCAAATCCCCTCGAGACTTTAATAAAACTTAGCGCAGATATAGGTCATTATCCAAATATCACTTAGATCATTATCCAAAAATTGGGTAGCAAAGATAAGAAGGTGACCATATAACCGCGACACATTCTAGTGTAGGTCGTACTAAGCTCGCATATGATAATTTCCCAGTGTATGGGTCGTCGAATCCCCTCGAGCGTAGATATAGTTTTATTCAAAAGTTATTCAATATGTATATTGAATCAAAGTTTTTGATCGAACGAAACGCCTAAATCGAGAAACGAGTTCACGTTCTCCAACCTGCGAGAATTTTCAGAAACAACTATTTCTGGAATGATTCATTTAAGTAAATTTAATTGGGTTGAAGTTGAAACAATTTAGCGGAGAGAGACGAAGAGAGAGAGCTTTGCCATCGTGGCACCATCGGCCGTTTCACAATCATTAAAAGGCAACAACGAGGGAAATGAAGGAATTTTTTTTTCAGGATCGACGAATAAATAAAATCGCGTTAGTCTACTTAAGAGAATGGACTTCATCTTCTGTAAGTACGTAGAATAAGAGCCTTTGCGCAGTACCTAGCATAATCGAGGGAAGAATCACTTTTTTTGTATTTTTTACTTTTAGTACTTTTCGTCCACTTTAACGTAGGGTTAAACCGAGGTAGGTGTGAGCTTGACACATTAGGGTAGAGATAAAATTATGGAAAAATTGAAGCATTTAAAGATGGAGGATACCAAAACTTCCCTGTTCGTGGAAGAATGATTTAAATTGATGTCCGCTACTAGAATTTTAAGTAAGGTAAACTCAGTTTTACTAAAAGGAAAGTTTGACTAGTTAAGACTGGGGTTAGATGGGTTAGACAGATTACGCTTGACGGCCTTACTGAATTGTATTGGTACGCTAAATGAAGAATAATGAGGATTTTCAAGTGGGACGAACGGTGAACAGCAGTTAATCGAAGGATCTAGCTCATTAGAGAAGAAAAAAGAAGATCCAACTGAAATAAGGAAGCCTGGGCCATCGTTAAGACGTCAAGAAACACTTGGCAAGTTAAACTCTCCAATCACAATTATCACATCCAATGGGTTCATACTATCTACCACTTCACAAATAAGAGAGATACGTTGTTTGCAAGTACTTATGTCCAAAGTAGGAGTAATATAAGAACTTATTATAAAAATCTTTCTCTGTCAAAAGAAGCTGAGGACAGAGAACATAGCTACAATAACCCAACACCGACCTTATTTAATCTGTTGTTTTGAACACTGGACACTAGCAGAAAAGAAAGAACTCACAACTGTTCGTATCAGATCTCAGCCAATATCGGTAAACGCTAGCATTGAAAAGAAATGGGTTGAGCAGCGAATGCCAGATTGCTGTATCTTAGACTTAAGGTGTCTAACACTTTGATGAATGATAGACAAACGGTTACTTAGTTTTTTGGAGTTGTACTAGCTGTAGACATAACACATGGATCTTGAGGAGACAAGCGTAGCAGGACCAAACTCACGATTAATCTTCGGAGCCATTATCCTTGGGTTAAACCCTTTAATTAAAGTACTACCTGGCCCAATTTTCTTATCTAAATCGGTAGCAATGTGTTCTGTGGACAATAAGATCTTGAAGGACGCAATACTCCTCTGATGGGCTGCTTTCAATTAAAATTTTATGAAAACGGCTGTAAAAATTTCGTCATAGTTTGATAACTGTTCTCATATTTTATGTTATCCCCACTACCGGAAGGTACATTCGTTTTGTAAAAACGTTTGCAACAGCCAGAAGGGTGTATATTGTTGATCAGCATCAACTTTTGTGTAATATCTCGGGCAAGGATTCTCCTGCTCGCAAAAGTTAAGATATCGGCTTCAAATTCGCCTACCTAATGCTATACGGTAATGAAGTTTCCTTCTTTTATCAAAACGATTGTAAGACACTGAAAGTGCCTTCGGAGACCCCATTAATTACATACATTATTGATCAGTATCAAATTTTGAATACATCATCCATATTTCTCCGCCGTTTTTAAATGGACTCAGAATATGATTCTCATTCGATGTGTAAAGTAAAAAAGTGAAAACGTGTAAGTTAAAGCGCCGAGAGTAAGCATCTGATATCCAAAAATATATTTAAAGAGGCTAGTCCCTATTAAAAAGCTCTCTTCGACATTAGCTCTCTTCGACATGGCAGCCCGAGACAGTATCCGCTTGAATCGGAAATATCAGCTCCAAAAGTGCACAAAACGAGACAAACTGTGTCCTTTCCATTTGTCTCAATCGCATAAAGTTAGTACGATACAGCAGCTGTCACAATTCCGTTTGGTTCCGAAAATACATGCAAGTATGCGCACACCCTGCTGATAGACCAAGGGGGTAGAAGCCACAAAAACCAACTATAACGGCAACAGCAACAGCAATAAAAATATGAACAAAAGCCACTAAATAAATGATAACAAAGGGAGCGGACGGATTGTTGAGAATGTTGGACTACGTATTTTACCCGTGTCTGACCAAAACAGAATCCGAAATCATTTCAGCTGAAGGTTTCTGTCCGGAGAATCAAGTGTTCGGGCGTGATAGATCCGATAGAAATGAGGTTGGTGTCTTGATTGCGATACGTGCTTCAATTTCTGCTAATTTGTTTTCTGTCTCTAATCTAAATAATGCTGAATTGATTTGCGTCCGTCTGAAGTCATGTAAACATAATTTATATATAAATTGCTCTTACCTTTCTCCATCGTTTAATGCCGTTATCTACTTACATTTGGGAAGTGTCCTATTCGATGGGTTCCAATGATGTCCTTATCACTTTGGGTGATTTTAATATGCACTCTGTAGAGTGGAGTCGCGATCACGAGGGTGAATTTTATATTCCGTGTTATTCGGAGGTTCGTCATGATTCTTTCTTTCTTTAAAGATATAGGGAATCTGGGCTTGATGCAGCTAGCTATGGTATATAATTCAAGTAACAGACTACTGGACTTTATATTTTCGAATATAGTGAATTTTAAATATTTTAAATAAATTTTTAAATCTCGTATCCGGCGCCTAGTTCAGCGGTAGGGTTTTTTTGATCTGACAACTGTTATGCCTGTTAGTGAACCTGATATCAAGATACATAAATACTACTCTTTTAAAGCCATCGATGGATCATTGTATACTGAGTTAAGTGTAGTAAACTGGAATTCGTACATTACAGATCTTGGTAGGGGCTTAAATTGCTGCTAGGACACATTGAATGTGATTTTTTTGCATTGCGTGCCTCCTAAGTTGACCGAAAGTACGCCCAGGTGCCCTCCATGATGGCAGAAGGAGCGTAAACGCCTTAGAAATTATAGAAATAGACCGTTTAAAAAGTTTATGAGAAACGGGTTTCCTATCGCTTTCTCTTCCTACTTGGTTGTCAGACAGAGATTCAGAACTCTCTCAACAACGAATGTGACGCATGTGACGCAGAATTTACAAAAAATGAGTCTGAATTTTAAAAAGAATTCCAAAAGTTTTTGTAGTTTTGTAAATTCAAAACGGAGGGTTTATGGTTTACCGTCCCAAATGCATTTTTGCGATATGGATGCATCTGCCCTGAACTCTATTTCTAACTTGTTTACAACATTTTTTGAACTGACCAAAGTTATATGAACGTTAATAGCTATCCCTATTATATTGAGGTTTAGTCCGCGAAATTGTATTTATTAGTTTATCTTGCATTGGCTCTATTAGCTAGTAATGTATTTAAATAAATAAATAAAATAAAATAAATAAATAAATAAAAACATCATATAAACGTCGAAATACAATAATAAGCAATTTTCTCTTTGTGGGTCTCGTGAGTTAACAGTTTTTTTACAAAATTTGAATATAAGAAGAAAAGTGTAATTGTGACTAATGCTCCTGAATACAAAATTTTATAAAAAATCGCAAAGACTACCACGCGAGAACGTAATGTTTTGTTCCTGCGACTAACGACCCGTAACAGAATACTAGAACGCGGCGGTAAGAGGTGGGTTTCTCTCGAGCCGTTCTGAATGCTGCAGATCCCTGCATAAACTTAATATACTCTTGTCACGAGTGATGTAGGGTAGGTAAACTATTTAGACCAAAGAAATAAATTGGAATATTAAAAAACTACGATGAGCACTAGCAACCAACATTGTCGGCTTTTTTTTTTTGCTTTTTTTTTAAAGCAAAATTGGGTGGTTAGCTTAGTCGCTTTAATAAATTCGCATATTTTATTGACTTAAGTTCTTGAAGTACTTGAAGTACAAGGCGTCCATACGTTTAGACGCTCCCAAAATGAATGTTCGAATATTGGAATGCTTGTGGAATTTGCAAAGTATATGACTAATCGTAAGACTTTGTTTACAATTTCAAATTGGTTTCGAAGATTTCTTAAGGGTCGTATCACCATCGTATGGATTCTTGCAAATGTGTTAGTATTAATTCTTTCGTTGTTGGTTGGATATACAGGTGGAATGAAATTAGGGTTAACGTGCTATGTGTTATGAAAAGTTGAAATTATTAGCTAAATTAAGTGCTAGGCCTGTTAACACATTGCCCACACAAGAGACCGATATGATTCGGTATCTAAAAAATTTTAATTCGGTCTCCGTTAGTGGCAACGGTATTACTTACTTTGTTAATTGTGCACCAATCGAAATTTAAACGGTTTTTGAGATAACTTTAATGACCGCCAAACTTTTGCGAGCAAGGTTTTTTTTTTTTATCGACGCTCATGTAATCTCGAATAAACCAAAATAACACAAAATGTTCGCAAACAATCTAAAGGAGTAGGAGGGAAAATTGAAGGTAAAGAGAGAAAAAAAGAAAATAAAAATAAAAAGTAAAAAATAGAAAAGAATAGACAACAAAAAAAGGAAAAGCGAATACAAAATAAAAGAGAAACAGGAACCCAGAAGGTAAACAGACAAATATGAAAGGAAATAACACATACCACAACCACACCTCCATCCCATTTATCCATCTTACGTTTATGGAATATGATTAAGTTGGATTTGCGGTGCGGCATTGACAACTGCATAGGCAAGGGGACAGATCATCGTGCTTAGAGCCAGCTGTAAAAAGAATATGCCCACCCTTAAGTTCCAAAAAGTGACTTTTCTCTGCAATTAGTTCTTTAAAGATGAAATTTGACGAACAATTAGTTCTGTGCGTTAAGAGTGAAATATCAGAAGCGTTGACGTTTGAACCCCACTGTGTGCCTTAAATGCAGCTCTTCGAGAAACATTTAAGGGCATGCAGCATGTATACAGGAGTTAATTGCGGATTGGCATCTTTTGATTTTCCTGGCAATAATAGTTTTTTTAACATCTTTCCCGAGTATTGAATCGCTAGTGTTAAGGAGTTTTGAGACGATTTTGGTTTTCAGCTTATAGACTCTGTTTCCTTATGTTGGAAGACCGGTCAACCGGACAATCATATTGCTGATGGATGTCGTTCGAAAATCATATTTGCTAGTCCTGACCACTTGAGGATAAATTAGTTTCAGAATATTTACATTTCATTTCCATGTATTGCGGTCCATTATCAAATTATAATCGGTTTGGCTCAAAACAAGCATTTTGCTAAGATAAACAACGATGTTTACGTGACCAAAGGCAACAGTAGTTATTTGAAAACCTAAGCTCTAACGCGCCGAGTATTTGCACATTAGGAACTGATAGACGTTTTCTACAAATGTGCAACTTTTTCGATTTCGGTATCGATATTTTTCGCCCTAAGGAATTAGCAACATTTGCAATATTTTTCCCAATACTTTCCAAGACGTCAATGGTTGCAGTATTATTTTTTTTCATTGCTGTAAACAATTTTACTTGTTTTGTTTAAAGCAATTTGAAAAAGTGTGCAATGATGCCAACGTAAAGCAAGCCTATAGCAAATTATTAAAATTGTCTGTAAGCGTGCGTATGTGTATGTGCGATTAATTTTTGGTGGGGTATCGTCTTTACAAGCGATTAAAAATAAAGTAATAATTAAAACCATAAGCAAATGAAACGGTTCAGTAAATGAGTAACGGAACAGGATAACAACTTAATGTAAAATGCAAACCGTTTGTTAATGAATGATGAAGCATTTTACGGTTGAATATCAAAGAGACGGATGGAAATTCTTTTTAAGTTTTTTGTCCCGCTTTTTCTTATCATAAAATAATTTGACATGATGAGAGCGAGTCGCAACTGCCCAAATCGTAAACTGTCCGATTGTAAATGTTTTACAAGAGCAACTGTTGTGTTCATATTTGATTAAATTAAAATTTTTAATGTATTTGTAATTTGCATTTAACAGCAAAATATTCTCAATAAAAAAATCTTTTTTGTACAATTAACTCAAAAAAAGGAAGAAATGCTGAAAAATAAAGCAAATTGAGACAAATGTGTAAAAAAAAAAATTAGAATAAATGAACTGCAAATACGCGCGCTCAAGCAATATACGTCCACATAGATGCATAGAACGCAAAAGCACTTAGGTCTTTTTCTACATGCTTCTCCCTTTCTCGCCCCTCTCCCTTTTTCTTTCTTTCTTTTTTTATCTCTTTCTGTTATTTTTTCTTTCGCAGTATCGGCTGTATTAACATCAGCTGCAAGTTTCAAACACACAAACACTGACAACAATAATAATAAAGTGGAAAGTGCAAAATCATCAATGAAAAGTTTCCGCAGCAAATTGCAAACGTTTTAATTTTAAACAGCTTTTAATTTCGGCCCTAAATAAATACAAAGTTTCACTCAGTTGCCTGTTACTAACAAAAAAAAAAAAAAAAAAAAAAAAAAAAACACAAAAACAAAATTCACTGATAATGTACACTTCAAAGAACTTCACTTACCCTACACCTTGCCGACAGGTAAGTGGGTGGATGAACCAACGCGGATAATATATTAAGAGCTGATATGGGACAAGTCTGAGACTTTGAATATATTATATAAATGGCAGAGTCCAGCGGTGGCCAACTACGAACGAAACGTTTAAAACCTTTATCGTTAACTAGTTGCTCTACTTTCTGATAGGATGTTGATATGAAACATGTTTGGTAATTCTGACAAAGGCTAAATAGGAATATGCTAACTGAGTGAGAGGTAATGAAGAAAATCAACGATATTTAAAGTTACATTAATATTTTAGTCGGTAAGAACGCAAGCTCTGGCAACAGTAATATTCTAGTAAGGCAACCTCAATTGCACAAAAAAGGCTCAAAAGATTTTAGTATAGGGGAGATAAGAGAAACTATCTCCTATTCGCATTAAGGATAATAACGAATTGAAAAAGTTTTTCCCCAGATGATAATCCATTTGATTGTTCTTTGCGTTTACCCGTAAGGAATATGAATGACTAACTCACTAACTGACTAACGGAGACAAAAGAGGAGGACGACAAGTAGAGAGATGTGTTCATTCATTACCATTTCACTGCATCCGGTACTGTTCTATGTTCTTCCACTGCCACTTCCACTTCCACCCTTCCACCCTTCCACCCGTCTCTCATATACGTTCTGCAAACCAAACAACAATAAACAAACTCATGTTATAACGTCGTAAATAGTATTAGATGACTGCAGCAAATACAAGAACGAAGGTTGGGAATAAGCTAAACTGTAAAAAAAAAAAGAAAACATGCAAAACGAAAACTGTGAGTTTTATTTTTCTTTCCTTCTCATTTTTCCATATAGCTGTTTTATTATATTCCATAACTTGTTAGAGTTTTTTTAAGTTTTTCTACGAGTTTGACTTTCTTGTTTTCTTTTATATTTTTTTTTTCTCGTTTTCTTGCTCTTGCTCGCTCTCTGCCTTTCTCTCTCTTTTTTCCACGGTGGCCCACAATTAGTCAAACTTAAACCTGAATTTTGCAATTAAGGCCTTATTGTTAACGCAATCAAACTGTGATATCGACATGATTATAGAATGCGTGTGCGTACGATTGCGTGTGTGCGTGCAAGCCTGGAAGATCTTCAGCCACGTGTATGTGTGTGTGTGTGTGTGTGTGTGTCCAGTCTTTTGGGAAGATTATGTTTTGGCCACTCAAATAAAAAAGGAGAACAATTCCAGCTTTAGCCCATTAAAAATGTTTTCCAATCAATGAACACAATCCTTACAGTTCATAGAGACCTATTCATACACATACATAAATATATATATATACAGGAAAAATCAACAAACCGTAACCAAATAAAAAAGAACAATATTGCATAGATTAAAAGGGGTAATGACCTATACATATATGTATGTACAACTTGAACAAATAAAGTAACCTTGGTTTACATTGTTTTGCTTTCAAGAAGCATTTTCTTCTTTCTCTTTTTATTTATTAAATCATTACAAAAAAACATTCAAAATCAAAAATGTATGCACACTTTAAGGATACTTTCATGTAAGGAACAAACAAAACTGGTGCGATTCAAGTCTATCAAGTTTTCTCACGACACGTACTCTGATATGTAAGGTTCCAAAAAAGGACATTATATATATAAACAAAATATATTTGAACAAGTAAAGTTATATTCGGCTTTGGTCGACTCTCGCACATCCATCATCATTAAAACCTTTGGTGACCCATGCTTTCGTTTATTGTCATTTTGCTTCACAAAAAGTTACGTCAAAGTAAATTAATCTACGACGTTACCTATCTTGCCGCTTTCTACTGCTCCGAGATATTATAAGATCCTATGGAGGCTAACTCATATAAACAGAAATTAACCAGCCTACTAAACACACACAATTGCACCCACTTGCGGAACACTTGCGTAAAGTGATAAATTTATCTGCTATGTTTATATCATTTTATCATACATTTTTGTTGTTGACTATGTTGATCGAAAAGATTACACGACTGTAATGTGCAAGACGTTCGATACCACTGTTGTACCATTTAAACTTATACTTTAAAGCGACTTTATATCTAGCGGTCATGCGTTAAAACTTGCACAATAAAATAAATCAAAACAATGTTAATTTTTTAATGCAACGAACGAAAGTTTTGTGTCTTGCATTTATTCATGTGAAAAATGAATTTATATTAAAACAAGTAAGAAACTTATATTCGGCGAGGGCCGAATCTCG
The DNA here is from genome assembly GCA_001077435.1 of Glossina morsitans morsitans. Lineage (NCBI taxonomy): Eukaryota > Metazoa > Arthropoda > Insecta > Diptera > Glossinidae > Glossina > Glossina morsitans. Next base: position 21,298 of record CCAG010002312.1, read on the forward strand.
CATGCCTACCATTATGCTTTTCGCATTCTGCTCTCCATGTTATGTTATTTCATACCCATATCGCTGGTGTTATTAAGAAAACATTAATCCACCAGGACGTGGTGTCCAACACATTTTTGATCTGGAATTGACGAATTTTCAGGCAAATAAAATATCTTCGTTTGAGGAATGCGCAAAGTAATTTTAAACGTTCTGTCTGGTTTATATAATTAATAAAATTAAGAAAATGTAATCACTTGAATATTTTTCGTGGGCATGCCCGATTTTTTCCATTTTTGCACACAAACAGTAGAGTTTTTCGCAAAGTAAATATGGAAAATTTCAGTCTTCTATCTTTTATAATTTGCGAGTAATGATCAAAAACCCATAAATTTTGCTTTCGAAAAACGGAGCTGCGTTCACGTTACACTTCACTGCGCACCAGTGCTCTAACCAATTTGGTCCATTTCAAGAACAGTCTGCCTGCAAAAACTTTCAACGTTTCCACAAAATTTTAAGTCAATATCTTCATTTTTTCGTCCTGGAGAGCGTCAACAACACACACCGCACAGACACATAGACTTAATCAATTCAGAATTTAATGCTGATCAAGAATATATGCACTTTATAGGGTCTCTGAAGTTTCCTTTTGAACATTGCATACGTTTTGACAAAGTGACAAAACATATCCGCATCCTTCGGTGAAGAAAAGAAAAAAATTAAAAGACTTACAGCTTTTTGCATATGAAAGTACGAGTCTTGAGATACGTAAAAACCACCCTTTGTCCAAGAAAAACGATCTCTGTTTTGCTCGTTTCCTCTTAGCGTACCACAATTTTTAAAGGGTGGCAGGCAGGTTAAGACGTTGAAAGCAGTGCACACTCCAAAAGCTTAGAGTCATTCTAACAATCGCCATGGCATCTGACCGTAATATTTTTCTCACTCTCTGCTCTTCTATGCAGTTTGGTATTTGTTCCTTTTTTTTGTACATTACACGAATGGAAATATTATTAAGTGTCTGCGTCAAATCAATTTCTTTCAGACGATGGTTTCGTACACACTGACAAAGAGTGTTGTAACGATCAGAAAATGACGTTAATGTAACCGAAAGGGAATTTCAATAAGAAATTCGGGAAATTTGCAGACACTATGGAATTGTGTATAAGACGGACATACGGACCGATAAGATTAAATCGATTATAATAAAATTTGGTCCTATCTCAACTCCCACTGCGAGTTCCACACACTTAATATACGCTTGTGCGACAAATGGAGCATGGTGTAGAAAGCGGAATTGTAACGTCAGTACGAAAAGGGAATGGAGTTTATTAACGTGTTCTTTCTACGTTATACGCCAAGATGAGTACTTGAAAGCCAAAAAAGTCGTATTGGAAGTGCTCGGCAATGTCTAGTTCGTAGACATGATAGACAATTAAGATCAGAATGAAGGAAAAGATCTCCACTTCACTCTTCTCCTCCCAGGATGGATTATGTTATCGTATCGCATCCTGATAACTGAAAGAAGAAAAAAGAGAATAGTGTAAACAATATTTCGCTAAAAAATGAGAATATTCCAGTTAATAATTTAAAGTAACCTTAAAAAATGTTGTTTTTTTTAAAGAAATATTTCACTTCTTCTTAAGCATCTGACCAATTGGTGTAGAATTGAAAAAAGCTACAAAAATTTTGTATAGGTTTGCTCTTTTTGAGTAATATTAAGTTCAATAAGCTCAAAAACGAGGTTGAAATTATTCGAGTTGCATTGTAAACGAATAAATGTTTTATATGGGTCTTACTAAAGCTTTAGCTGAGGCATGAGTACGAACTTATTACTTATACTGTTTTCAAAAAATCTGCCCTTTCCGTAGGTAGTAAATATTTGTAACATGTTGAATATTTCTGCACAAATAGACACATACACATACACATACAAGTACACGCAAATAGGCTCATAACTTCACTTCGTGTATTTCTAAATGGTTTCCATAGGTATTTAAACCAAGTCATTCAATTTTATTGACTTGCTTAACAGCAAACAATTTAACTTTCAAACGTATGCTCGCATATCTAGCTACTACTGCCTTTACTATCAAGTATGTTATGTATATGTTATGTATATATATGTACGTATTCATTCTGTCAAATGAAATGTTTTATAAATTGTTAAGCTAGAATTTAATTATGATCATACATTCCGCACACTTATGCCTATTACAGCGATGGTAACCATTCAAAGAAATGTTTGTAAACTTTGTGATTTTAACATTGATTTCCTCTTTTTTTATTTTCATTTTTCATAAGCATTTCGTAACAATTGTATTTGCATCGAACTACGATTTATCTACGTGTTGCCAAGCATCCTCTAAACATAAACAGTTCGTTACGGTGTTTGAGCATTCTACCAGGTAAGCGATAGAAGCGTTTACCGCCTAGAAACTGTGCTTAATGTTAGTTTAATTAAAGATCGGGCGACATCCCTTCATATAAAGGAAATGGCGGGTGAATTGAGTTTCACTGATGAAATCCATTGAAATATTGCAGTGACTGCAGTGACTGCTTAAATGCAAACAATTAAAAAAAGAAAACCATACTCGTCTTGTGACGAATTCTAAATTTCCCTCTCCACTCTCATATCATGGTTGGTCTAAGACAACTGTTCGTCATCAATCTTGAATGGTGTGTTTTTAAAGGTAATGTTTTAAAATTGCATAGATAAAAATTACCTGATAGAAGTAAAATCATAGTTTTTCATTAAACTTTTCCGTTATTAAATACGCCGTCACTGTAGAACAGATATGTAGAAAATTTCCCAAAATTTCTAAATATGTCTCAGACATTACGAATAGAATGTAAAATGTAAATCAGGGTCATTATGAACGTTCCACAAAATCGCAACGCGTTTTCACATATCGTTGTTTTTCGAAGTCCTTTTTAACCCTTAAAAGCATAGTAATGCAGAGCTTCATTGTATGCTATAAACTTTATATCTCTTTATGCAGCAACCTTTGCATAGTTTTTTTTTTAATTTTACCAAACCTATTTTATTGTTTCTGAACACCACTAGAATCGTAGGCAGTTTATTTCTTTATCTGTGACAATTTTCATTATAGGCGCTCTATCTGAATACCATTTCATTTCGGCGGGCGGTGCGAATTACGATTATTTGTGTAAAAAGTAACAAAAACATATAGGAAAAATTGTTTTCGGATACACACGACGTAAGAGCAAGGAGAAGAATATTTCTATTTTCGCATATGTACCCTACATTGATGGTACATGATGTAGAAATAAATCAGTATGAACGATGGATCCTACTTAATATCAATAATACCCAAGTTATGTTGTGAAACATTTATTATTATTTTCATAACTTTTCATCACTCACTAGTGTTTTTTAAGTAATTGTATTGCTTTTTTTAATAATTATATAATTACCATGTGGCTGAATAATTTTGACACCAATTTCTTACGAGTTGACATATTTATTAATATTATGTAAAACACCTTCGGAGAGATCATGCAAACCACAATCGTTTACACAAGACCAGATCTGTGATAGACTTTCTAAATGAAACACTTTCATCAATTCCCAACAGACCAACACCGCCAAATCGGCAAACAAATGCATTCAACAAGAAGAGGTCATTTCCTGACACCATATTTGCCAAATAAGCCGCACAGGTGGTGCTATAAGCTATTTGCTTTATGTAATCTCGTGGCAGAAGGAAACCATTTCGAAATCTATTCCGGACAAGAAGACAAAAGAAATCGTTGCCTTTGGTATAAAATGAACGTAATTTGAGATTAGCGCGCGCATTGTTTCCTTCACCGCAGTCGAATTTTGAATAACTTACAAACACCATTTACACTTGTAAAGGACTTTTTTCATGATTTATTCGATTTTGTTTTTATTTGAAGACAGTTCCATGTAAATCCATGTAGCTCTTTTTTTCGATTTTTGTGAAAATCCAATTGTGGAACAGCAATTTTTACCCACTTTCCAACATAAATTTGCTCTTGCTTTCAGTAAGCCGTTTTACCTGGATAAATAAGGTCATTAAGAGTTTGTGATTTACTTGACTAAACCAGTGACTTGGGATAACATCACAGAAAAATGTGTAACAGAATTATATCGCTGGTTTGTGAAGTTTACTCTTGCGCGTTATGAAGGTTTTGAAAGCAAAGTTTTGATATGCTATAATAATGGGTAAAGGTATTCAATCTTTTCCACTTTTGTACAGGTCACTCGCAGAATATAACTTCAGATTTTTGTATATGTATCTGCTATAGTTTATGAACAATTTTTTAAAAACAAAGGTGTTCTCAGTTTACATAGGGACAGACGAGCATGCTTAAATCGATTAAGAGCTTTATGCTGAGCACGAATGTATATGATTTATGGGGTCCCTGAGGCTTCCTTGTGAGCGTTGCAAGCGTTTCGACAAAATGAATACACCCCTCATCCTTCGGTGGTGGGTATAAAAATTTAACTTTTACTTTTTATATTCACGCTGCGCTAGACTTACTTACATATTAAAACTGAAAAGAAAGTAAACTACAATCTTTTAAAGGACGGTGCATATTACTAACCGACGAAGTACTCGTATACAGTTCGTAATACAGTGCCGTAGGTAAGAAATTAAAAAAGTAATTTTTCATTTCGGTTTAATCGAGGATTGCAGAGAGAAGCAAATAAGATATGATTGTTATAAATGGATTTTTCCCTTTATGCAGAATAATTATCTTAAATGGGGTGTCGATGTGTTAGAAACTCCATGTTTTAGAAATGAAATTTTAAAAAACACATTCATAAAGTACACAAACGGGGAAATAAAATTTTTGTAATTTATACGAAGATAATGAAAAGTAAAATGAATAATCCGTCTATTCAACTGACCATTGTGCCCCTTCTTATAAGAAGATTGATTGAAATGTGTTCCAAATTAATGATCCAAATTTAAGACTGGACATGCAACAAACGTTCTTATAGGATGTTGAAAGCTCTAAAACTATTTTCCAGTGTTTTATACCAACCTTTAAGCCCATTCACGACATCCAGTGGCTGGCTTACATTTCGCAACCAGGAACATAATCTGAAGGGATTATTGCAAACATAACTTTCCACCCCAAGCCTAACAATATACAAATATTCCTTTGTAGTCATTTGCACTGAATCCGTTTTTTCCGTTTGAATTTTTGTTTTTTTATTATGTGAATATATACAATCCATCTACCTGGTCGTGTCATTCTATGCCAACATCAAGAACTTTAATCTTCACTTTTTTTCATGCTCACCTCTAGAGAGAACGAAAACATTCTACTTATGTCAGGACGTTTGAAACGCTACGCAGCAATACGACGCAATATAAGCGAAGAGGAATAAGTTGGAACACAAACACAAAGGCATATTTGCAATTTATAATATTGTATGACTTATGTCTAATTTACGGGTGCTCATCATCCATACGCCCTGTTATTCGCGTATATATACTAAAGATGTTTAATAAATAACGCGTCCTTCAGAGCTATGTGACCCAAAATTCGTTCTAATCTGTTATAACTTTCTTCTCCGCTTTCAGTTACCTACGCGATAGAACCCAAACATCGATTCTTATGTATGAATGCATCTACTTGTGTATGAGTGTGTATGCTATTGGCAGTTGGGTAACGACCTTATTGAGTGTAATAAATGTATGACAGAGTGCTTATATAGGTATATGGAACAAAATGAAATGATGTTAAACGAGTATGAGATCGATATCAACATCAAATAACAGAGAGTCCACCGAATTTAATGAACTCAATATTAGTTCGAAATTTAAAGTAAGCTGTTAGGTATAAAGTATGGCAACTGTATCGAATAGAAGAAAAGTATTGACAAAAGTTATGAATTTCTTTTGTTTTTGTGTCGGGTAGCAATGTCCAAATTGATATCAGAATAAGCCAAACAGTTTTTTGCTTTCCTTAGTCTCAGTATGAGAAGAACGTGAAAAGGGAAATGTTAAAAATTAATTGTAGGCAGAGAATGAAAATGATTGACAAGGAGCAAAATATGAAATGGGAAAAAGGAAACACCCAGGAACTCAGTGTAACCATTCATATATGAAATCACTAACGAATAAGTCTTACTTACTAGCAACCGATCCAGCCAATTTCAAAAGTAATCTCATAAGACTTAAAGTAAATCAGTTAAAGAAAGCTTTCGTGCTACACTGGATAATCTCATTATGGGTTTATAGTTCAAATTTAAAGTCAATCGATTAAGAGATCAAATATATTAGAGGTGCGGCCGTCTCAAAAGACATCTTGCTAAGAGAAGAGCAACGTGGGGAGAGACGAAGATGTTATATAAAATTAACATAATAGATTTAACATTAAACAATTTTGACATATTATATAGAAAATTAAAATAAAAATTTACAAAAATTACCTAATTTATAAATTTTCTTCTATATTAAACTCAAAACATAGTTAATTATTTAATATTTTATTTACATATTTTTATTTATAAATTCATTCATTTCTAAAAAGAAAAGAATTTTAATCAATAAAATTTTTAAAACAACAACATTATTAAACACGATTTATTTATTGTTTACATATAACCTGCAAAACGCTTCCCACCAGTTGCTGTCCTTTAACCGAACCTCAAATACTCTACAACAGCCTTATTTTTAATATATTTGAAGTTGAACAAGTGAGAAAGTCATATTTGGCGGGGATCCGAATCTCGCATACCCATACCCATATGTTTTCCGCATTCTACTCTCCAAGTTTTTTTATTTGATACCCATATCACTAGTAATATTAAGAAAATAGTAATCGCGTTGTCTACCATATTCAGTTTACAATTAACCCATTTTTAGGCAGATAATATATCTTCATTTGAGGAGTCTACAAAATAGTTTTAAGCATTCGGTCTTGCTTGCCTTATGATAAATGGACAGAAAACCTCAAAAAAGTGAAAAAAGCAAAGTGAGTATATCCCCATCTTACAGTGCTGGGTATAAAAACGTACAAGAAGACGGGGAAATCGGTTTTAACTTTGCTTGGTAGAAACATATGGTTACCGCTGTACTTATGTGATTGCGCTAAGAATAAGCAACTATAGTTGTACGATCTCTGACATCGGCAATCAAATATGTCATATGTAGAGGAAGAGAGATGATATAGAAAAGTTTTGTTTGTATTTGATTATTTGCTGTGTGCATAGAAGCATTCCTTGTTTATCCCCACGATCACGAAATCTTGGTTCTAGTATTACCGGGCCTTCTACAACGCGATTACTACGATAAGAGAATACTTAACTCACTATTTTATGCTGGAACCTGTGTTCTTAAGTAAATATTATTTCTTCGTCTTAATGGATGTGAAAAAGTTTCAATTCATTTTCAAATAATACGGATACTCAATTATTTGGAAAACATTTAGTTATTGTGCGGATGATGTATACACATATACATCTACCGAATTGTGCATCTTCTTCTATATGCATGTTATTCGTATTATTTGAAATAAATTTAAGTAAATTATTTAGGGAAAGCTCTGTGAACATCTATTTTCATGTACGCTTTAGAAGATAATGGGAAGAATCGATACAGATAAAAATTCAATCAAAACAAGAAAACACATTGTTTACGAGAAAAAAAACTTATGTGAAATTAAAATTATACGTCGACTATGTAAACGGGTGTGTGGACTTATGTGCGTGTTTGCGATGTGTATGCTTTTATTAATGTGAATACGTATGTGTATGTTTCCGTATACTTATCGTTTTGTGTGTCATTGTATGCGTTAGCGTATACATTTTGCCTTACATATACACTAATACATTCAAGTGCTTCCCCTTGACTTCAATGTGTATCCTTGAAAATTATTATCTACATATAAAATAAGGGACATTAAATATTTCATTTTTATTTGCGACATTTTCACATACACTTCTACAAAAACAAGCTAGTTTTTTCACTCTGGTCGCTACGCTACAAGAGTTTCATAAACTATTAAAATTCGACATAAATGTTTTTTTCGAGTTTAGCAACTAACGCCAAAGCGATTGTTTCCTATTGCGCAGTGGAAGTCGGCTGTGACGTCATTTTGTACATAAGGTACGTGTAATAAAGTAAACAAAGCTTGAAGAAAGTAACACTTTCCAGTGGTGCCATCTGTTAATCGCTAGGTATCGCGAGTGATTTGATAGATATAGTCCTTAACATTTACTATAATCAATGAAGACATCTAAGATTTTTTAGCGACCGTTAGCGATAGATAACGGCAATCTTTTACCATAAAATAATGTGAATAACAATTCAAGAGTATTTTCTCCTTTAGGGCGAAACTTGATTAAAGAATTGATTAAGGTGAATGAAGAAGGAGCTCAGCCGATTTTTTGATAAAAAAAGCACAAGAATAAAAGCGATTGTATACGACGTGGCAGGGCGGCGTATTGGGTAAGCGGATCATTAGACTAAAGCATTACAGAAACGCTCAGTATTTTTCCGTCGAACTTTGACTAACATAATGAAAGCACTCTTCACTATACTATATCTTCCTGGACAATAAAATTTATGGAAGTTTACATAAAAATCTCATTCCAATAATGTTTGATGATAAAAAACATTCTTCCCGTGCACTCTTTCGATTCTTTAGAGTGTAATAGAAGGTACAAACATTGAGCACCAACCCACCCGCCTTTGGATCTATTCAAAATATTTTTGCCCTTCCCTCGTCGTTCCATTACTTATAATCCTTCCCCATCACCGCGCTAGCTAAATGTACAGCGGAAGCCATCGTCTGAATATGGCTGATGATATATAAAAAAAATTTCTAATCACCCGCCCTTAATGAATCAAAGACTAAAACAAATTGTACATAATAATAAAACTCCCACTGGACCAATCTACCTTATCGCCATATTCGTTAATGCAAATTTTGATACGTCTTATACGCCTTATTTCCTTTTTTTTTTTTGTTTTAAGTTATAAATGTATCTCTCTTGCAAAACACATGTAATCCCTCTTTTTCTAATATTTCTCTTATGTGCTACTGATAGTCTTTCTAAGTTTGCAGTTACATGTGCCATAAAAACAACAAAGCATTAACAAAAAAAAAACAGAAAAACATGAACTGTACACGTATATTGAGGGTAATTGACGCAAGAATATACACGAAGATACTTCCCCCGTGCAAATACCGAAAAATGGAAAGAAACAAATGAAAAAATTCAATGGGTGTTTACATATTAATTTTTATTAAAATTCCAGTTTTTTAATGGTTTCAGTTATGCTTTGTGCGCCGATAATAAGAGATGAAGAAAGTTGTTTAAGGTTCATTACAAATATTGACTTTCCCACACCAATCATAAGGCAGACATGTCAAGGATTTGCATGAAAATATATATAAACTTTAGTTACGTAACATAACTTAGCTTACAACACATTTCTTAGTGCTCGTGCGCTCCCAAAAGCCTTTTAACGTTTCTTTAGTGTAATTTACGAGATTTCCTGAAAATCAAAAATTATATTGAAATAAATCCTACGCACGCATTATATCTGTCTTTCTTCTTAAACTTTCGCCATTCTCATCATTTCCTAAGTTTTATAACAATTACCATCATATCGCCAATCACAGTGTAAAGGTAAAAATAAGACCATAAAACCATGAAAGAAAAATAATAAGAAAATGAGGCTTACGTTATAATTTAAGCCCCAAAGAATTTTCCCTTTTCCTCTTTGTGCCACGCAGAAGGCAACACTTCATCTTAACATATTTTGGATGTTGAATAATAAAATTTGTACACTTTCCCATCCTTCTTCGCCTCCAGCATAACTTGATATTGAATTTTCTTTGAAGCGCACGAAATAAGACAAAGTTTTTAATACTCGCCGTTACCTGAAGAGATTAATTCGCTTACTGCGTTTGCAACACGCTATAAAGATTAATAAGGCAAATGCAACTTTTTGATTAAAGTTAACTAAAAAATAAAAGGTAAGAATAAAAATGCTATTCATCGAAAGTTCTGTGGACTCTATGCCTCAACGGAAACTGGATTACAAAATCGGAATGTAAGAGTGCGTCTTACCCAACTCAACATATTTTTGCATGGCAACGCTCATCGTATGGAAATAACGACCAAGTCTTAAATTTAGAATTTAGCCAACAAGGCTATACTCGCCTGTTGCCGAGTATTTTATGTCGGCCATCTTTATCTGATTATATTATGAAACCTTTGAACAAATTTTACTAATTTTCGTTAACAGTTACAAAAAACCATTATTTGAAATTTATCTTATCATCAAAAAGGCATTGTGATCAAATTAGTCTGCTCATGTGTATGCGTCCTATTTTGTTATTCTCTGAGTACAGTCGCTCAAGTACATATATGTCGAACTATGTCAAGCTATTATAGGCGCATTTGTCAGCCGTTTTGTGCAAATTTGTAAGCTTTCAATTTTTTTGAAAGAAATGCAAAATCTAAATCGATTTCGACTACTACGCCTACACTGTGCCTGATCTTTCCAACCTTACTAATAATCTGTCTGTTACTTTCAATCATCTGACTCATCACAAGTACTAAGGCTATGTGAGGTTTGCAAGAAGTATAATATGCAGCACTTAAAAGAAATCTCTCAGCTCAGTACACCACGCCTAAAACTATTTGTCAAAAATCAACGTTTTTTCTTTAGCTTTTATACCCTGTGCCAAAAGATAAAGATATAAGGATGAAGGATGTATAATAATAAGAGTTTTGGATAAGGCCAAGTTAGCTGTTTTTCATTGAAGTCGCTTGTCAAGACCAATTATCAAGATTCTATCTTATTTTATAATAGGTGCTTCCGTTAACTTTGGCCATTTCTTCAATTGAAAAGGTTGTTTATTGGGAGAAATTGTCAAAATATATAAAGCAAAATATTTTTTTATCATTTTCCACATATTAGTGGCAAGATGGCAATTTCGTGTCAAAAGAACTTATATTGATTTGGCAGCGACCCATTCATCGACCCATTTTCGCACTTGTTCAATTTTGCGGAGCCGCGTGCCAGCCAAGCCATGCTGCATCGATCTGAAGAAACGGTAATCAGAAGGCGCTATGTCTAGTGAGTACGCTTGTTGCGTCCAGTGCTTCCCATTCGAACTGCAACAGTGTACCCTTGACAACTCTTGCAACAAGTGGCCGAGCGTCGTTATCTAGGAGGATGACTTTGCGTCTTTTAGCCGCTATTGCTAATCTTTTTTCCAACAATACATCGTTCAACCTGTTCAATTGATGTCGGTGGACATCTGCAGTAATAGTGCGATTCGGTTTTAGCAACTAATAATACACTACAACTTTCTGATCCCACCATATGCGCAGCAAGACTTTGTGACCATGAAGACATAGAGATACCCATGACTTTTTGAGCTTGGGATTGGCGATGTTCCATCATCACAATAAGCCACAGAAAATCTCTTTTTTTTTGTTTGGTAAGCAATGAACTAGCTATCGTGAAACGGTTCGTAATGGCATTTTCGGTCAATTTGTGAGGTACCCGTTTGACCTCCTTTCTGGACCGCTTGAAACGCCTAGGAACGTCTGGAAATAGTTGATTCGTCGTTGTGATTCATGATACTTGAGCTCTTTTGGTCCTCCAGGCCGTTCTTTGTCATTGGCATAAAACTCCCCACTTTTAAACCGTTGAAACCAAAACCGAGAATTCGTATATCTAGGAACAGCATAACCATAAGCTTCTAAACGTGTTTGGTGGGCTTCGGCAGTAGATTTCTTCAATTCAAACAATAACATCAATGAATGTCTGAAATACAATTTTGAGCGCTCCATGCTTAGCGTTGGCATACGCTGAATAAATCAATATTACTAAATGGGAAACTGTTATTTTATTTAGAGAGAGGTCGAAATCACCGAATTTAAGCGTTACATATATACTTGTATATCGCATTGCTCTATCATTTTGACCTGCAGAAGTCGCTTGCCAAAATTAGCGGAAGGACCTAATAAATCATTTTAACAGATATTGATGTCAAATTTTATGCACATATCGTCAGTACTTGACAGTGGCTTACTCCTGTTTAGTGTTGCTCTACAAAACTTCATTTTTCGGTGCAGTTTTATTTCAATCAACCAATTGAGTTGAAACGACCTCAACGATTGTGTGGGTTTCGAAATTAGCCAGCAGACTTCCGTAACTTGCAGCAGAGATCAACCTGATACGTGTTATAACAATTTTCTGTTAAAAAAATAATCAAAACCGAAGCAACTTATTTGATACGTGTCGTACGTAGGAAATGAACACCAGAAATTATTTCCAATGCTACACTACTCCACCTATTATTGTTGCGTGTTCCGCTATTTACACAGAGATTTAATAAATTCGAATGAAATTAACAAAAAGAATTATTGGTCTTCAATTCTTCGCAGGTATTCATTGATTCATAAAATTGTAGCAAGTGCCTCCCCCATTTATACTACTGTAATAGATGCAGTAATCTTAAAAAAAAAAAGAATATATACAGGTAGTGGGATCTCTTTTCAGAAGTCCGCTTAAGACCAGATAAGGCGTAATGAGAATATGCCTTTTCTTTTATGATTATTTGAAAATTCAAACATCGCTTTTAAAAATTAGGAAAAAATTTTGGACGACTCCGGTGGAGTCGCCAGAGTATTTGATGTCCTTCAGCAAGTACTGCTTAAAGTTAAAGGAAAATCTTCTTATGTAGTTCAACTTTCGTCCCTCATAGGACAGTAAAAAAAAAGTTTTTTAACAGAGAGATAAGGAGACAGGGTGACATACCTACCAGCGTGACTAAATTGAATCCAAATGTTTTGTGCTAAAATATTGGTGGTTAGAATTCGAGTGAGATTATATACTTTGCCAAGATGGCTGAGTGCTAAAATGTTCGCGAAAATCGAAGAAATAAAGTTTGCGATTATTTGACTCTTTCGAGAATTGAGAAGATCTATCTACAAGCTAACTATTAAACATCGAGAGCAAAGAGTGTTTCGAGCTAGCGAGAAATATATTTTTTTGAAAAATAGGAAATTAATTTTAAAAAAAATATTGTCAAGGTATTTCTGCAGCATATCGTTTTTGCAAATGTTCTGCAAAATAATTTCCAGACTGACATCCGCAACAGCTAGATTTCATAAGTTCAGTTCGATCAATCCTTCCAACCACTTCTTTAATTGATTAAAGGCGTTCTTCGGCAATAATACGAGTTATGTTCTCTTATGAATTACAAAATCTCAGTCTGTCGCAATTTGCCAGCACAAAGCCTAGTATGGCTCGAAATTATTATATTTTTTCTTTCTTCTTTCAAATATTAAGTGCAAATATTGTAGTAAGACTTTTTATTAAGACCACCTATGCCCCTTTTGCAAATTAGCTAAGAAGTTAGTGGAATGTAAAAATAAAAGCATTAATATTATTAAATTTATTAAAAACTTGTGTATTCCTAAGCAAGATTTGATCTTTTTAAAAACTTAGCTTGTCTTAAAAATGGAAACTGCACAAAGCCCGTTAAAGCTACCTCTTATTTTAGTAAATTTAGTTCTCTCAAAGAAAAGAAAATTTAAAGTGTCTTGTGTATTAAGACTAATTAAAACTGTTTTACGTCATTTTAACTGATTGAAATATTTAAAGCGACACTATTAACTATTTGTAGAATATTTTTCGCGTATGCAAATCTCATTATTATCCTGCCAGTGTCTGCCTCACGAAGTTACATTCTACAAAACTATATTAATAACTTTAAGACTTTAATTAATTGATTGCTTGAAAATTATCATATACCGTATCAAATCTTTTTACCTTCAGGCGCACAAATACACACACATGCTGCCATGGATGTATTCATGATTCACTTCATCTGGTTTCAGAATGTGTGAAACAATATGAATTGTAATTTGCTTTAAATCACCAGATATTTGTTAGCTTCTAAATTATTAAACATTGTATTTGCAGAGAAAGCGTACGTATGTGCACACAAGAGCATTCTACCACTTACCGACACAAAGAACCTTTCCTAAATATATAAAACATATGTATATATATTTATGTGCGTTCGTGTATACGCATATATATATGCATGTGTGCGTGCGCGTGTGTGTATATATATATATATATATATATATGTGTGTGTGTGTGTGCCAATTCAGTAACAAATTCAAATCTAAAATGTATAAATTCTGCGAAAAATGGAGAGAAAACAACTCCAACAACAATGAAAACTGCTATTACACTTCTCCAAAATGGCACAACTTTTGCATCGGGGTATGTATTACAAAACTGCATAGCCAAAGATCTCGAAAGAGGCGAGGGCAGTATTGTGGCAATGTGTAGCTTGTTTCAAGTTGAAGTACCTTTGGGGTGTGTAAAAAACTTTTCTAATTATTCGTAACAAACGAGCAATGACAACACTTTTGGGTAACAACAAATCCAATGTTATGGTAGGCAGACATATATACACATGGTAACTTTCTCTTCATCGCTTCCCTTTGTTCAACTACTTTCGCATATCATCATTCTCATACATATGGTTACTAATGTTTTGTAAGAGTAGTTCACTTCCTCTATTTATGTCTACAAATACTGTGTTTTCAGTTGAAACACACAGCTAAACTCGTAAGTGACAAAAAACTTTGAAATATATTCTACGATTTTTTTTTTTTTAATGTCTCTGCAAATAAAAAAGCAGAAAAATAAGTAAATAAATAGAAGATAAAAAACTGAACTACGAATACTGGAATGACGTTACAACATTCCTCTTTGCCTAAACCTTAGGACTAGTGCGTGCATATAGCACACATTCGCGTAAATGTTTACACTGCTTGAATCGATCGATACATCGATCTCTTAATGTAAGCGTTATTTAAGACGAATATTTCTTCGGATTGTTAGTATATTTCTAATAGTGTTAGTATATACCTGTTTAGTTAATTACGAAATTTCCAAGGAATGCATTGCTAATAGAACTTAAAGTTATATTTTACACGGTTTAAAATAAAAATCCTTCCAAAAGTACGTAAGTTTTTTTTTTTATATTAAGGCGATAAGAGGCGATGACATTTTAATGTCATCTTTATCGTTTCCAGCTGTATTAGCATATATCGATTATAAGCGACAGACATCGCACGTCGAAATTTACCCAAAAAAAATTTTATTTATTAACATAAGGTGAAGCAGAAAAAAATTATATTCGCCTGGAGGCAGAAATTTTTCTTCTGAAATATGGGCCCCCTGAACCAAATGTCAAAGCACGTCACTATGTCTGACAAAGTCATTAATTAATAATAAAGACACCGAGAAATGTCTAATCCATGTAAAGACCAATCGCTGTCTCCGTTTCAAGGAGTAACGCGACCGATGCTTACCTTATTCTTCCGAAAGAAGGCCGTTAAGAAGGCTCGTCTCAACACCTGTACAACACATATGGCTTCGAAATATCGCACTTTTCAACGAATTATAGCTTAGGATTGTAACCAACCTAAACTTTCAAATGGTTCAATGGGGGTTTACTTCCAGCTCAGCCCTCCTCAATTAAGCAACTTTAAAAATCTTTAAATGGCAAATGGTTGCTCAGCTATATTGCAGTTTTAACTAAGTAAAATTTCTTTGGCATGACTAAGGAGACTTTTCAGCTTTCTTACCAATTGGGCAGCTCACACTTTCTGCCATGCCTTTCTGTTGTGAAATGCACGTCCTTTTCGTTCTCCAGTTGGCGACGGATATTTCAAAAAAAAAGTCTTTAAATAATTTTTGTCAACTTTTGACAAACATTTTTGCAGCAAACTGCATTCAAATCCTTTTACGACGTTTGTTGAAAACTGAAACAATAACGTAATGCCATAAAACACGCAAAAAATGTCTTCGCTGCTACACATCACTCCGGAACTTCTGGGTCTAAGATGAACCAAGAGATTTTCACAGATCTCTTTTGAAATCAGCCATTAAGAGAACTCTACACAATGGACGCATTAAAACTTCTCAACCGCACGCTTCCAGTTTTTATGGGGTCTTTATAAACGCGTTCCTATTGACAAAATGTGAACGTTTTGGTTGAATTGGCATGTTTTTGACGTCGCAAATCTTAGGGCTGAAAAGAGAAGATTATTTATTTCCAGCTGATCTTCAGTAATGCCACGTGTTTTCCCACAAGTCTGCAAATTGTTGTCGACTTTATCGAAGTGACGTTGTCTCTCCGCTGTTTATTTTCAAAATTTTAATTTGTTTTCGAAACGCAACTTCCTTCCAATTCGTTTTTTTTATACCCATCACCTAAGGGGTATGTACATTTTTCAAAACGTTTGCAACACCCAGAATGAAGATTCAAGGAGCCCGCAATGTATATATATATTCATGAGCAGCATCAAATTCGAAATCGATTTCAGCATATCCGCCTGTCTATTTGTGTAGTGTCTATTCTTCTAACGGCAAAAAAGAATTTGAAAAGAGCGCGCACCGATCAAAGGACACGCCTGCAATGCATTGCTAACATTCTAAATGTTACAAAAATGTGTTCCAATAAGATAAGCAGCTTAAGATAATATTTCTTGAACTAAATAGCTATTAGCGAATCTGGACTGAAAAATAATGAAAACGAATCGGTTCTGAAGTGGCTCACAGCGATTAATGAAAAGTGGATAGCCTGCAATCGTAATTTATGAAAAGGACCTCTCATAACGGGCCGCGTTAAAGTCTGTGATTACGTGCAGGATAGTTACGTTGTGCATGGTTTTTTTTTTCTTTTTTTCTTGATCGTATGCAGCTTGGTAGACTTTCACCTATACTGATAGAATATCCTTGCCGCACAACGTCTGCTCCATTACATAAAGCCTTAATAACAACAATTGAAAGAACTTCTTAAAGCAGCTTTAACGCGTCCTATAGACAGACTATAATCTAATTTTGGAAACGTTAAACTATTATTCGCTTGTGCCCGCAGAGCACTTTCTACGTAATACTTGGTCTTGGTCAGATCATTTAAATGCTACAGCTGAAAAGACGTACCAGGTCCTGGTGGCAACAATCGTTTGCAGCGTCTAGAATTCGCTACTTACTCGCAAAAGCATATTTAACGCCTATGCTTATCCATGGATGTGCAGTATGTAGTGAGTGCGGTTGTTAAAGCAATAGGATAAAGATACTCTTCAATAATATAGTTAGATATGTGTCTACATTGCCAAGCGCCAAAAAATTATCTATTTAAACCAAGGGAAAAGATTGTAGTCAGGCAAAACCGTCCGTAAACCACTTCGCCTAACACAGTTATTTATTTATTTTGGAATACAGTGAATATTATTATATCACATTGTTTTCATGTAAAAGCACGTTCTTCATGGAAGCCCTCAAATTGGAAGATGTTCAAAGCGTGAACTGAAATGATCCAAATTTAGCAAACTTACTTGTTGAAGATTTTATTAGTTGCCATCAGTCTTTTTCTTAAAACCTTACAAATTAAACTTTATCGCCATATAAGAAGGGCTTAGTTCTCATGAGAACCCTTTTATAAGGTAGAGTCTAAAGAGTAAACCTATATGACCCCAGTTCCCTAAGGTTAATTTTTCTTGCTATTCTGCAGCAATTTTCATCATAAAATATTGAAAATGAAAACTTCTTGTCAAAAGGCTTGCTGTGACTTGCATGAGACTTATGTGGCTCATTATCATAAAATATTATAAATTACAACCATCTGACATATAAGAGATTTGCGGGAATTCAATACAAATTACGTAACGTTAAGTTTTATATCAAATTACTTTTATGAACCAATTTTCATTGTGAAGCATCAAAAATTGTATATATTTTCCATATAACGGCTTATTTTTCATCAAATTTCTTGTATACGATAGGATCCAAAAACTAGATCTACATGGTCCAAATTCGCTAAATTTAATTTCTACATCAAAGTACTATTACGGACAAATTTTCACCATGAAATATTGAATATTAGATCTTTTTACCGTATGAAGCTTCAGTTTTCTTCCGAACGGTTATATCGGAGGCACTTTAAAACATCGCCCAATCCAATCCAAATTTTTTACATCAGTTTGGAAAGCCGAAATACTTTCCAATATACTGCGTTCCTAGATCAAAACACGGCAATATATCAAATTACGACCTGTAGATTAGACGCCAGTATATAGGGACAGACATCAGACAGACATCAGACACAACAACAAGTTTGGAAGAAAAGGTAAAAGATGAGTCGATCTTAAGTTGTTCTAAAAAATTTCTGCATCGATTGGCATAAAAAGACATAGGGCTATGTTAAGTCCTTCTGGGTGCTGCATATACCTGCATAATTTAATATAGCCTGCGTCATATTGCACTTTAAATTCCCTATTCCACATTCTATTTACTTCAACTTACCTTCTGTAATAAAATGTTTATGTTCACACGCCCGGACAATGTAATTTGAAATTTCAGTTTTGATTAGTCGTCGTGGAGTTATATCAAATTCTAGGTGTTGCGAGTGGATTTAGCTAATAATAACCCAGGTTCTGAATTCGATTTTGATCAGATATCCGCATTTGCATCTGCATCTTTTTTTCTCGCTCTTCTTTTCGCCCTTTGTAAATACGGTAGCAAATGTTCACAAAAAGAAAAAGTTTTTAAATTTGTGCATAAAATTTTTACTTTGAAAGGTTCTTGTTCTCCTTGCCCTCTTCGCAACAATAACAAGAGGAACAATAAAAAATAAATAAACAAAATTTCAAATTTGCTAACTACTCTTCTCAACAATAATTTTTTGATGTTCCAGTTCCCGTTTTCTTCCGTCTGTCTAGATAAGCAAAAAGTCCGCAAATTGAAAAAAAGGAAGGAAATAAAACTTGTTGTCAATAATTGAAGTGAAAAATCTCTATTTTTACCCTGCACTTTAAATTGGCTTTAGAGAGGGGAACAAAAAGGACCCCAAAAAAAAAAAAAGAAGAAAAATACTAAAAAAATCTATTTCCTTCTCTTTTCATTTTTTATTTTTATTTATTATTTACTTTTTCTTTTTGTACTCTTACGTTCAGTTTAAAACTTAATTGTCCTCTTCATAAAATTTCAATTTCAATTATTTTGTAAATATTTCGCACACAAAACTATTGTTGTTGTTGTTGTTGTTGTTATTATTACACCTGAGCAGCGCATATAAACATCTATACTTTTTTGCTGTTGTTGTAGTTGCTATTATAATTATTATTATTTTTTTGCTGTGAATTTCGCAAAGCTTTCAGTGGAACATGGTGATACCTTGACCCCTTCGACCTCCTTCAGCCGCTTACCACACCTTGCGATTTGCCTGCAACTGTTTTCTAATTTCATAGTCATTTTATTCTTTGGAACATTAAGTGCAATTCAAAGTGCTAGTGAAATGCTCTTAAATTGTCAACAGACCGTAACAGCTGTACCGAGCAACGAACAGCAGGCATAAGCAGCAAACGCACTCAACACTGTGATGATGAGGCCAAACAAATTATCCTTTTGGCAATGGATTCCTTTTCTGTTCTTTAAACTTTTTAGTGCAATTCACTCACAGAGACAGACCATTACACATACTATAATAATAAAGGCACATATATATGTATATCTATCTATGTATCTATGCTTTTTTTCTTTGCTTTAGATGGGAAACCATGAAAAGCTGTGTAAGAGGGCCAGCGCGAGACGCTCTGTCGCCTTCCATTTGCTTAGATCGTACAACATATTTGTTACGAGATTGTCGGAGAGAAAATGCTCTCCGAATTCTGTTTGTAGCCCCCATCCTTTACCTTATTATTTTGGACAGACATGTTAAATGTCTTGTATGCATCTGCAGGAACTGCATAATGGGCCATGCTCTTCCCGAAACCAGTCTAAATACGCTCGCGAATAAATCATATGCTGCTTTCTTACATATCCACTAAAATTGAGCATTGAATGAGAAAGGCGCACACACTCGCGAGCAATATAAAATACTTGATATCCTATTGAGGTGTCAAATTTCGTGTAATGCATTTAAAATAAATGATGGTCTTTGAAAATAGACCTATTCTGTGAGAGAATGGTTTGCTTTAAAAAAAAAGTCATAATAATTATTATTATAAATTTAATTACTGCATATTTAACTAAACATGTCATAGCGTATAACAACAAATACCTCTGATTGTATGCATGCTTAGGTAGGTGTAAACGTATAAATATTTTAAATAAGAAAAAGAAGGAAAATGCAAAAAATTAAATGGAAAAGCAAAGTATAAAGCTAACGTCAACAACAATAAAAGCATTACTTTCTATACCATATGCATCGAGGTATATGTTTATAGTGGATGCCTGTAATAAAAACTTCATTACGTGCCATATGCGTTTACGAATAAGCGCATATATGTACACATCCGTGCATCCATTTATATGTTTTGATATTTTATTGCAGAACTTTACCCCATTTTGAAACAGATTTAACCATTCAAACGTACATAAACTTTCAATTCAGTTACACACATAATGCGCCTTTATGTGTGTACCTATGTGTTTCGTATATGTGCATACTCTCCTTCTCTTCTTTATAAATGTTGGAGTGGAGCTCACTTTATCAACATGAAAAAAGTTATATCTTTGGAATTATTGTACTTTTCAGTTTTGTAAAAAAGAAAAAATAAATAAATAAATAAAATATAAAACAACAAAAACAAGCTGGTATTTGTTTCATTGTATTTGATGCATATGGTCATGTGTGCGTGTTAGTCGCTTTATGTACTACAAGTTAAACACCTTTGCATATGCTTATATATACATATGTATATATATATATATATATATAAATAAACCAACAAACAGACTTGCACACAATGAGAAACTTTAACATTCCATTCAGATTCGTATGTATGCAAAGACTTTAATGAATATGTGTGTTTTCATAAATGAATGTTCATGAATGTATGTATGTATGTATGTATGTTAGTTATATCTACATATTATACCTTACTTTACTCATCATAAAGTCAAAAAATGTGTCAACTGTTGTAGTTAAGTTGTACTTATTGTTGCTGTTGTTGCCAAAGGGGTGTTTTCGTAAATCCCGAATGTTGTTAAAAAGATAATTAAGAGAGAGAAAGGAGCCAGCTAAATACAAAAAAAACCAACACATAAACACACATTATGCGCAGAAGTAGTTCTTTATTTTGTGTTTTTCTGTGCACGTTTATGTTTATATCTATATTTGTTTGTCTGTATACCTTAATTATGACAAATTATGAATATCATTAAAAATGTGTTTTTGTTCCTTGTGATGCTTCTTCATATCTCTTCCTTTAATTCATTCGGTTTCGTTCTCTTTAAGCATATTTATACAATTTAATTTGTTTTTGTTTTGTTGTCTTATCTAAGATGAAAAATACTTTTTCATCATTTACGGTTTATTTATATTTATTTTTGCAGTCTATTTGCTTTTATGCAATTTTTAAAGCGAGCTTAAAATATATGCTTTAAAGCAAATATAAATTCCATTGGATTTATCCACATTCACCTACTGTCACTTAGGCCAATTTCATTTTTACAATTTAATTGAAATAATGACAGAACAATATAGACATGCTCAATATTTCAATGCATAATACAAATGCATTTCAGAATTTTGAAATCTAAGAAATGAGAAGCTAAATGCACGCAGTGTAGGGCCTCTAGGCATTATAGCTATGCAAGCGTAGTTTAAATTGAAAGTAAAGTAAATTTAATTAGCGTAAGATCAAGATATTTAAGGTCTTTCTAACATGTAAATATGTCCTCCTGGTGCGTTATTCGTTTATTAGTTGCATAGCAACCGCATTTATACAAATAGTAAATAAGAAAATTATATCTGCCTTGCGGCCGAACAATTCACTCACCTAAAGTCTGTGCATATAGAAATTGCAAATTACTTGGTTCGCTTTGCTTAGCATGGAATTTGAAATGGCCTTGTGAAAGATGTATACGTCATAAGGTTTATATCACCAACTTTTATGAATAGCGAGCTACCTTCTACTTCCTAATATTCTTTGTACACTTAAGGAGTACTCTGGTATGAGTATTAAAATTGTCAATAAATGTGATATAAATTAAAGCGAAATTCGAGTCTTAAATAATTAATCCATGGGTAAATTGTTTCAATCAAAAATCTTGCCGCAGGCAAATGTGAGTAAAAGTCAAGTCTTCAATATTCTTGTATAATACGATCACACCTTTGCGTACACTTTTAAAGAATTTTTCCTATTCCTAATAATAATAATTAGAAATTTTCTTGTCAAATTTTTGCACTGCTGATGCTTTCATCATAAAATTTCACATCTTGCTCCAAGCACAATTAGAACGTTCTTTCATAAAGACATGATTTATTTTTTTGAGTTCATGCACACTTCCTTTCTCAAGTCCATTCAAACGTCTTCCATTGTATTTATACGCCACACCTACACTTGTGGTAAAGAGCATCTTCAGAAGATAGACCCACCTTGCCCGCTGATGGATTGAGATATTTTTACGAAATTTAGTATATTGACTAGTTTTGGCCCAGGAAACAGATTGGGTCGCATAAATTTTACGACGAACTCTTCTTATTTTGAAACAGCCGTTATGCAAAAAAGATTACGATTTTCTCGATTTCTCGACAACAGCTGAGTAATAGTATGTCGATATCCTAAATTAATATGAAAATTTTTGATAAGATGAGCCGATGTTTTGAGGCTTCTCTTCGCAGAATCTTATTTTTAGCATTTAGAGCAAAAATAGGCGACTTGCGTATTAATATGTATGACAACAAGAACACTTTTTCTGAGTTTGGTATATGTCCGTCTATGTTTGAGCTTTCTCCCATGTAAGGATCATCGTGAACAATATTCCCTTGCGTGGACACGAGATATCATGTTTGATATTTTTGCATCAAAATAAGTGAATATATATATATATATATAAGGCGAAGGTGTATAGGGTATTTAATAGTCGGTCTTGCATATATATAGTGCTATAAAATGCGAAATCCGGACTGTTGCAATGTTAGGACAAAGATTACTTTTCAAAATATCACTTGGATCTTTCTGGCTTTCTTTAATCAAATAATATGTGTGGATGAGGTAAGGCTTTGCGATCGTAGCGCAGATTCTAATGTAAATCACTTGAAGAAATGAATCTTAAAAAGATTAACAATTTTCAGTCAGGAAATAACTTAAAAAAAGTTTTTTTTTTTTTTTTTAATTTTATCTATTATAAGTTATTAAATACATTCTTGTAAAATGCAGCGATGTTCATCTCTTTTCTATGGAGTTTTCGCCAAGAGGAGAAGAAGAATTCATCGGAACACAAAAGGCAATCGCTCTGCGTTGAAAATTTGCCATATTACTATTTCAAAGACTTACATTAAGAAGGTAACGGGAAAGCAGACAAAGAGAAGAAAACGAGCCAAAAACCAGAATTCCTTCATAAAAAATGAATAAATAATGAACGTTGGTGTACTGTGTTGCTTTTTGGTTTTAATCTAGGAAAAAGACATAAACCTTAATCAACATGAATCCAAAGGTATTTCAACTACAATACAACAGAGCCAAACACAATAACAATATCTATCTATCACTACAATTGTAAGGGTTTATGTAAAGTTCGTCTGTTGTTTGATGTATGAAAACAGGATAACATCCTGTGTTTGTTATTGATGTTAATGGTGCTACTCCTGCTGCTGCTGCTGATCAGCAGTTGTTATTGCTCTGTTCTTTTAAGGCATCTCCCGGCAAACAAGAACAACGAAGGCGTAAACAACAATGCCTGTGCATTTTCGCAGTCATCGAGACCTCACTTTTCTGGATAAAAATAAACCCTTTTTATTGACAAATTTGCTCTCTTCCTCTCTGCGTTTCACAACGACACTGAACCGATTGCCATGTGAATTTACATGTATTGCATTTATCCAGGTTCACCCCGTCATTCCCTCTGATCTTCCATATTCCGGTATCTGTGTTATCATTATGGCTGCTGGTGCACATTTGCAATTGTTATTCATTTTAGCCTGGCACTGATAACAATTTACCAAAAGACGAAAAAAATCCAAGTATTTAAAACAGTAGCGCCAATTTTTTTTTTTTTTTAAGAAGGCTGTTTATCTGCACATTACATTAGTTAAACGACGATCAAATTTGTAGTCACCGACAAAGGGACGTAAACGAAATAATAGAGAGAGTATTAGGGAGGAAGTAAGTATTGAGGTTTTCTGTTTTTCCTTTCTTTTCTTTTTCTCTTTCATTTTCTCTATCCATTTTTATTTAATTAAACAAATTGTTTATTGCATTTTTTTGTGTTGATTGATAGGGTGACGACATTTTAATGGGTTCATATATGTGTATAGGAAGTTGAGATAAAATTCATTCAGTGTTGAAGTTCCAATCGATAAAACTTTACCATAAATACGCATTTGCGTTCATTTTTTATTTACAAAGAATAATTTCGAAACGCTTAGAGCTATACCATCGGACAGTTACTTGACTTAGGTGATCGTATAATTGTCTGGAATTAGGCAACGCAAAAGAAAAAAAAATGTAGTATACATTTTTTAAATGCGGGATTACAGCGAAACAAACGTTACATAAAGGATTTTCGCCCAAGAATTTGTCCGTCTCAATCATAAAATAAAATTGCTTATGCTAGAGGAACAAATCTGTATTAAGAGACAGCACCGAAACAGCACCTTGAAGCCGTGGTATAGAAATTGTATAATTATTCAAAAAGCCTTTAGTGAAGAACAGTGGAATTATGTTATTAATCAGATTATTTACAGGAACTGTCTCAGACTTTCTAGTGAAGTGAGTCAGCTCGTCAGCTTCTTATTTTTAGGTATAAGAAGACGAGAGGGCACTAGGGCTATCAAAACATAAAAAATCAACCTCGTTAGAAATGAAACGGCAAAACTGCTGAAGCACAAAAACATAAGCCTGGAAGACCAAAAGGCAATGAGATCACGAGACGCCTTCAGGCAATGAAACTATAAGGTCAGAGAACTTAAAATTTCATACCTCAGTGTTAATATAAAAATACAAACTCATATAGCATTATGCCTAAAGGTCCGTACGGCACCAAGCCAAACGACATTATATAAGATATATATTATATAGCAAGTATAGCAAGTCTACTTCAAAAAATGGCGTTAATATTATATTTAACAAAAGCGTTGTTAAACAGTTAATATAAATTTATATTGCAAGTTTGATTAGAGCTTTAGATAACAGATGTTGATCATTCAATTAGAGCTTAAGACTTTGGGTTATGAGTCGTTATAGTTATTGATTTTTTTGCACATACGTTTTCCTTTCACATAGTTCAGTTGATTTTATAACACAGTAAACAATTATGCTTGTGACATTATAATCCCTTCGATTAAGCATTCATTAATAATTCACAAGTCTTTCTACATTCCATTATATGATTCACAGATAAAGCACATGATGTGACCTTTCTTTAATATTTCTTATAAAAATCTTTGATTTATATAATTTTCTCGTTGCGACCAATAAAACATATCATAGTCAATAGCAAAATGTTCACAACACCAAGCAGAAGAAGAGCTACAATTTTTCTCCCCACATTATATTAAAAAGATAGCGTTACACCTTTAACCCCTAATATATGTTAATATTTATATCTTAATATCATTATGTATACACATACAAGATTAGAGAAGCCTTTAATCGGTCTTTGTTTATTTACTCTATTTAAAATTATAATAACTGCATTACGTCTATGTTAAAAACGAATTTCAAAAGAAACAAAATCTAACACTTTTTTATGTTTCAAAATCTCTCCCAATTTTTTTTTGATACCAGAAATTTGGTCAATTTTGTTTCCTCCTATACTTATTTTCCTGTAAGATACTTTTTCCTTGTGTTTTAATATTGTTGTTCATACGCCACGTCGCCGTATGAGAGCCATACTGCTTTTAAATGAATTAAGCAAAGAAATGCAAAAGTATCGAATTTGCAGAGTTTGCTTGCGCTGCTTTGATTCGTTAGAGGGGAAGGCTCTAGTCCTTCGATGAACTATGATCATCGGTTACATTACCTGCTGAGTTTTGAGTTTTGAACGTAATTTACACACGCCGTAAATACACCCGACTGCACACATAAAATGTGTAATCAATTAGTCATTTATATGTATTTCAAATATAATTCGTGGCACTATTTAAACCACACGTTGCATTAAAATTTTCCAGTTTCGTAGTTGACCAATATTTTAATGTGATTTTCAGTCTAGAAATCATGTATTTTCCTTAGTTTTCTTAATTTCTCAACAATACCTACACACATGTTTCCTGATATCTTTCTAATCTATGTCTTACTTTTGTTCTTTGACATTTTCTCGTTGTTGTATATAAAATGTGCAAAACATAATGTTACGAATCACTTTCCTATCAGTACAAGTAGATATTCTCTATGTCACAGAAATGTTCCTCATTCTGCCATCATCCGTACAACTGCTTTCACAGGCTTGTATTCATATTTTCATAAAGATCACTTTCTTTAAAGAACACTATATGCTTCGTATTGAAGCCTTTTTTTGAAGAACTTAGTGCAGACGCGAATACAGTAGAAAATAAAAAGATAACCGTAACAACAGCAACAGCAGCCACAGTAAAACTAACCTTTTGCTTTTCGTTAATCAATAAGATAATGCTAACATTTTACCACATTTTCACGTGCACAATAGCTCGTTGATTATGCCGATTGACGTAACAGAACTCTGTCACTTCATTTGTATTGTAAACCGCAGAAATGAGAATTAAGAACTCATCAAATACAGAATATTTAATTATAATATTATTCAGTGTGAGTTTCGATCCAATCCAGCCTTTGCAAACGCCTTTTTAAGGCGGTACTGCCAGATAAAGCCTTCTTTATTCCTGGCAAAAACTTTCATCACACATCCATCGTTGAACAGGGCACATTTACTTATTCATTTCAAGCAAAGCTGATATCTTAGAAAGTTCGTTTAATGTACAAATCATTTTATAATTCTATGTGAAATAAAAGAATACTTAAGATTATGATATTTTTTTGCAAGACGCTGAACACATATAATTATATAAATGGTTTGCAGCTTAAAAGTAAATTAAATGGCTATAAGGGGATTAGTACGATGAAAACGAGATATTGGGCATTTCAATGACGCATTTCAAGTTCAAAAATCGCTTCACTTTCTCTTCTCACCAACTGCTCTCTCGCATTATATATGTCGATATACATATATACTTGTAAATAACGTATTGGAATACACAACTATGCTATACATTTGCGATGCATGGCAGTCAATTAGTTAACTTAATATATATCAAAGGCCGACATGGATGTACTTGCTTCAATTCAATAAAATTTCAAAAATTAGACAATATTTTGTGTTAACCTACCATCTGTCGCTCACCTTAAAGACAGCATTTAGATATATCGAAAAATACGATATAATATTTAGCATGCTTCAAACAAATACACTTTCATTAATCATCATCAAGCATCAGGCAATAAGCATCATACTTGAAACATGTGCTAAATCCAAGAAAATCCTCACAATTCTTCAAATATTCCGAATTAATGAAATAATTGGTATATTTACAAAGCGACGGAGCATCCGCAGCACTTGCAAGTTTGTTCTGAGTCCGTTTAAAGCCAATCACAAATCGATCGGCACAATATAAAATACATTTGTTACTGCCTTGTATGTAAGAATTCCTGATATGACTGACTCATCCAACGTTATTGCGACAATGGATAAATCAGCTGTTTCTAGACGTTTACATGCAATGGGAAAGATCCGGAAAGAAGGAAAGCGGCTACAATACAAATTGACTGAAATTGCCATATCGAACCGCTCCAACATTGCGGTTTCATTGCTTGACAGGTAAAAAAGAGTGTTCTGTGTCCTATTGGAACTGGCGATGAAGAGTGAGTCTACTATGACAATCCCAAGCGCAAAAGGTCGTGCGTTAGTTCAGGACAGCCATCCACATCTACACCGAAGCGAAACATTCAAGGCCATAAAGATTTGCTGTCCGTAGGGTGCAGTCAGTGAGATGTATCTTATTACAAGCTGCTAAAATCGAATGGAACTATTACTGCAGATGTCTACCGACGTCAATTGAACAAATTGAACGATATATTGTTGCAAAAAAGACAAGGAATAGCGCTTAATAGACGCAAAGTCATGCTCTTGTAGGACAACGCTCGGTCACACGTTACAAGTGTTGCCAAGGATACACTTGTTAGGAAGCGATCGCTCCCTTACGTTTACATATATACCATACCCTCATTTTACTTATATTACTCATATTTGCTACACTTGCCCTTGTGTGTTTCCCTATACTTGCACCTATCTAATAAGATCTTGTAATAGTCACCTACACTTACATATATTCTTTATATACCCACTCATTTCTTACTATATAAATTCCATATATTCTACAATACTCTAAGAGATTTATGCTCTCATACTCATAATTACCGCGTTTTATTGATCTCACATTCTGAGGTAATTGTTATAAAACGTGTCTCTCCACATTTGCAAAGTATACAATGAACCCATTTTATGTGCACATAGGAATACACACACACACAGCCGGTGTGTGCTGCTGACGTCATGGAAATTATCCTAAATCTCCTTGACAACAGCAAAACGCAGTGTGGAGACACACCCATACCGTTAAGCCCTGTATACTAATGCACAACATTGTAAATTCAACTCAAGTTATCTCTCTCTCTCTCTCTCTCTCTCTCTCTCTCTCTCTCTCTCTCTCTCTCTCTGATACATCAAATTAAAATAACTCTAAAAGGATACTTTATATATACCAAAAATATCTAAAATAAACAAATAACTTTCTTTCATTTACAAAATCAATCGTTCAGCGAAATAATAGGTTTTTACATGTATTTTGATCGGCGATATCTATTGCTGAAAATGGTAAACTAATGTCAGTAATGCATACAACGATTAAATTCGATGATTTTAGACTTTTTCTGAATAAAATAACAGTTTTTCATTTAGGTATCCAGTGTACACAGACCCTAATCATGTACCGCTCAAAATTGTGCTTTCGGCATTCATTACTTTTGTTGTGTGCCGCGAAGAAATCTGCTTCTGAAGCCCATCAAACAGTTTTTAATTCCTAAGCTGATTGGTCCACTTTCAATTGTAGGTTAGTTTTTAGGTTGTCCCCCAACATTTTCCGTTACTTGGTGCTTGAATGTATTTTGATGATTTTTTCACTTGAAAAAGGCATTTGTTGAGAAAAATATATTAATCAAAATTTCTTCTATCATTTTCTAGAACTGACAACATGGCGATACCCTCTCAAAAAGGCTATATTGATTTGGCAGTGTTCCAGTCATTGACTC
>CCAG010002313.1:0-40128 GCA_001077435.1 Glossina morsitans morsitans
GCAGCGCGCGACCACCGATCAGTCTTTCGCGGTTCAGCGGCAGTCGAGCGAAGAGGTAAGCAATCAATATTATTCCTTCAGAACGTTGGTGATTGGCTATTTCCTGCAATAGAACTGTCAATCATTCTTTGTTCTGCAAAATATATCCCTGGAGTAAGCTGGCGTGACTGTACGCTGAACAACGCCTATGTTCATTGCAGATTAGATAAGCGGTAGTTCTTCAAACGATATTCAGAATGGTATTTACTTTCGGTAATTCATCAAAGCGGTGCACAGAACACCGCTTCACGGCAATTTTAACGGGGTCGGCAAACAAAACACGTCACGCATCACACACTTGCTATGTTGGTTTTTTTCTCTACCATGCACGTGTATCGTTCCCCATTTAGTTATTAGATTGAGCAACACTCAAAATCCACATTCCTAAAATAAAACAAGCGAATCAGACAACAAAGAAAAGGTCTTCTCAAATAATACATTTTTCTTGCAACGAGCGCCTGGGAGTAGCCCTGAGTATACCCTGGTTATAGAAGGGAGCATCCTGAAGTGGAATCGTTACACACTGTTACACCTCAAACGGGATTTCTGCGGTACCCAGCATTGTTCATATCGATGCAGTATGACTTGACTGACACACTATTCAAAATGCTGAAGAAGTGCGAAAATGAGTCAATGACTGGAACACTGCCAAATCAATATAGCCTTTTTGAGAGGGTATCGCCATGTTGTCAGTTCTAGAAAATGATAGAAGAAATTTTGATTAATATATTTTTCTCAACAAATGCCTTTTTTCAAGTGAAAAAATCATCAAAATACATTCAAGCACCAAGTAACGGAAAATGTTGGGGGACAACCTAAAAACTAACCTACAATTGAAAGTGGACCAATCAGCTTAGGAATTAAATGGAGTGGAAATGTAGTAATTTTTTCAAATGTTTTTATTGACTGATCTTTGTCTTAAAACTTTTTTCATCCTCCAGACCATTGGCCTTTGACCAATGACATCGGAATCCCTACTTCTAAATCCCTATCGCAAAACCGACAATTGGGATGTGATGGAATAGCATCACCATAAGCTTTTAAAACTGTTTGATGGGCTTCAAAAGCAGATTTCTTCGCGGCACACAACAAAAGTAATGAATGCCGAAAGCACAATTTTGAGCGGTACATGATTAGGATCTGTGTACACTGGATACCTAAATGAAAAACTGTTATTTTATTCAGAAAAAGTCTAAAATCATCGAATTTAATCGTTGTGTGCATTACTGACATTAGTTTACCATTTTCAGCAATAGATATCGCCGATCAAAATACATGTAAAAACCTATTATTTCGCTGAACGATTGATTTTGTAAATGAAAGAAAGTTATTTGTTTATTTTAGATATTTTTGGTATATATAAAGTATCCTTTTAGAGTTATTTTAATTTGATGTATCAGAGAGTAACGCGTAAATTGTGCCTTACGATTTAGTTGAGTGATGCTTAACCTCGCCATAGAAAAGCAAGTAAAAATTAAATATTAAATGGAAAACTTTAAATAAAATTTGAACAACTTGGAAAATGCAAATGGAAGTCTTATGGGTCATAAAGTTCCAATGCTCTCAATAAAAAAGGTGCTTCTAGTTAGTTGGTGAAACCTACATGTTACGTATCGTTTAAATGGTTAAAAAAATGTCAAAGAAGTGAAAGCTTAGAAGGAAGCAGTTATTGTGAAAAAATAACAATTGCTCCAGATTATCGGGCATTCATTATCGGGCATTAAAGATTTGTTAAACATTTAATTTCGACCGAAGCCTCAACTAGAATACTCAATATCCGATATTATTAGTATTCGTCTATTCTATATGAAAAACATTTTTGCTGTTAAAGGTGATGATCTGAAAGCTAACAGCGGCCTGAGAAAAATATTACTTTTATACACGAATTCAATTCTCTTGCAAAGCTTTATCTCTTTAATCCTGAAATGCGCCTTATTTTGCTTTACTCCTCTGAAAAAGTTTACAAAATATAGTAATAAAGGATGAGCGTAGTACGCTGATGAAGAGTTATGTTGATTACACTGTCATAGAGCAAAAAACTGACGATAGCTCATTAAGAATGCCACAATGGACAATGCAGTGAACATTTTGACAGAGTTACAATAAAAACAAGGAAGAAAACTATATTCGGCCGCGATAAAACCTTTTATACCATACCCCAAGTCCTTTCATTTGATACCTATTATTATTATTATTATTATTATTACTGTCATTAAATTATTAATTTAGCCAGAGAATAATTTCTAAGATTAAAGTCTTAAAGCACTAGCATGTAAGGCTATTGCGTTTATTGAAAACTCTGCCGCACTTGAGATTTGAACCCACGAACATTGAGTTACTAGTCGAGGCCCTTTGCCTACTCGGCCATTCAGGCGTATTTTGATGGGGCCGTGTGGAGTTCGCTATATTTATATTAGAATTAAACCATTTTCAAAGAGATGATAGATCTTCAGATCTTCAGCAGAAAACAACAAGAAAGAATAAAAAAAATTAACGTTTGATAACTTATAACTATGTGTAGGGCTGGGAGATTTTTTTCCATTTTTGTACAGTGGCTGCAAGACGATCGGTACAAAACAAATGCAAATTTTTATTGTTATATCTGGTTTATAAGATCCGAGCACAAAATTAAATTATGTTGTATTGTGGTCGCGTCCTTTGCTCGCATTGTCCCACTTTCAATACCAGCCTGCGTAGAAGAAGAACTTCCAATAATTCCGCCGAATTTCAGTTTTGCGACTACATCCGACGAATGTCTGTCGCAAACATTGCATAGACAGACAAACAGACTTTCTCAAATCGATTAAGAATCTAATACTGAACAAGAATATATGGGTACTCCGAGGCTTCCTTCTGGATATTACGGATGTGTTAACAAAATGAATATATCTCTCATAATTAGTTTAAGGAAAAATATATATATATATACATATATACATATACATATAATGTGTATATACAACTTTACCACATCATTTCAGGATGAATGTAATATAACCAAATGCTGACCCTCACACCAAACTAACCCTCCACCATTGAAGATATTAAACACTAACATATTACAGGCTGCTTACGATTTTCCTTGAATATTAGTTCGAAATCAGTGATTGAAAGTAAATTTTTTCTTTTCTTCTTCTTCCACCTCATATGGAAATCATTTAGAGTTAATAGAAAGTCATTGTTTATTGTGACACGAAGTGGAATTTTGTAAAAACTGATTGAAATTTTATCTGTATCGATTCTTCCCATTATCTTCTAAAGCGTACATGAACGTATATGTTCATAGAGCTTTCCCTAAATAATTTACTTAAATTTATTTCAAATAATGCGAATAACATGCATATAGAAGAAGATGCACAATTCGATATATGTATATGTGTATACATCATCCGCACAATAACTAAATGTTTTCCAAATAATTGAGTATCCGTATTATTTGAAAATGAATTGAAACTTTTTCACACCCATTGAGACGAAGAAATAATATTTACTTAAGAACACAGGTTCCAGCATAAAATAGTGAGTAAAGTATTCTCTTATCGTAGTAATCGCGTTGTAGAAGGCCCGGTAATACTAGAACCAAGATTTCGTGATCGTGGGGATAAACAAGGAATGCTTCTATGCACACAGCAAATAATCAAATACAAACAAAACTTTTCTATATCATCTCTCTTCCTCTACATATGACATATTTGATTGCCGATGTCAGAGATCGTACAACTATAGTTGCTTATTCTTAGCGCAATCACATAAGTACAGCGGTAACCATATGTTTCTACCAAGCAAAGTTAAAACCGATTTTCCCATCTTCTAGTACTTTTTTATACCCAGAGGAACGCCCAAAAGTAAGCTTCGACAACTCTATAAAGTACATATATTTTTGATCAGCGTGAAATTCTGAATCATTTTAGCCATGTCTCTCCGTCTGTGCAGGTTTGTGTCCGTGTGTGTATGTATTGTGTGTTGTTGGCACTCTCCTAGAACCTTTTCAAGTTTCTGCTCTCAGGCTGGTATTGAAAATGGGCCAAATCGGTCGAAGCGGAAACGCGTAGTGGAGCGTAAACTGAACGCAACTACGAGTTTTTTAACAAAAATTTTTGAATTGTTGCTCGCTACTCGGAAATTATAAAAGCTTTAAGGCTGAAATGTTCCGCGTTTACTTTACGAAGCACTCTACTCTTCACGCCGAAAAGTGGAAACACACGACCATGCACACACAAGGTTACAAGTAATTAAATTTAGTTTTTTTCAGTTTTTTGAGGATTTATTCTGATTTATCATAGGGCTAACACGACAGAATGTTTACAACTATTTTGTACACTCCACAAATGAAGATATATTATCTGCCTAAAAATCTGTTAATTCTAAACTGAATATGGTAGACAACGCGATTACTTTTTGTTTAAAAATACCAGCGATATAAGCATCAAATGAAAGAACTTGGAGAATAGACTGCGAAAAGCGTAGTGATGAGTATGCGAGATTCGGTCTCCACCGAATATAACTATCTTGCTTGTTGTTCTTGCAACGTTTAAGAATAAATGCGAGGAGTATAAAAAGCATGGCAAATATAGCTCTAGTCTTCAGCAGGTCACTGACCATTTTTATTGTAATAACAAAACATAATCCAGCAGTGTAGAGGGAAAATTTTTAATAATTGAAAGAAAGTATAAAAGAAAAGTGTATAAAGATTGGAAGAGAAAATAATTGCAAGATTTTTCTGTAATTTTGTGGAAAATAAGCAAAGGTAGGCGTATAAAAAGTTCATTGTTTTTGTTTTTATTTATTAACTTGTTATTAAATAAACAGCTTTATCAGATTGCAGCATAAAAGATTGCTGAAAGCTTAGAACCAGTTTAAGAATTATCGCATTAAAATAATATATTTTGAATCTTCCTTTTTGTGACCCTCTCCTCTTTATATGCAGTTCAATTTATGATTTTCGTAAACGAACAAGTTGGTTTAGCGCAAAAGTGGTATTGGAAAGTTTTGTTGTCACTTTGCTTCGGAACATCAAATTTGATACAAAGTAACGGAAACGATGACAATGCCAGGATACGATATTAAATAAGGCAAACGTAGATTTTTATCCAACTTTTGTAGAAATTTTAAGCTCAAATAATTACATGTATATATGTAGGGCCGTGCATTTCGTGATTAGAAAGTAAATGTAAATAAAACACATTTCCGATTGAGATTTACATCAAATTTTTCTTTTCAATATAATGTTTGAACCTCGTCATTATATGTGCAATACAATACTTATACAGTTGTGCAGCGCGAATAGAAAGATATAGATAGATACTTATTATGAAGACAATGAACCCACAGTAAATGCATCTGCGATGAAGGTAATGTTTGGTGAAACGATTTTGTAAATAAGGATTATTTCTCATTTTGGGGAAAGTAAAATCATCTGCTCCTCTTAGAGGACTGTTACGTGTATAAAAATAATTTTGGGCAAACGTGAAAATGACATTGTAATTATCCTGAAGGCAGAACTCTATTGAAATATGACTTCTGGTTTTGCCCTGGACTGGATTGCCCTGTGCATGTGTTTGGGTTTACTATATGTGGCTACCATACATCTCGTGGCACCATCTATTCATAACGAAAATAATTCAATGAATATGTAATCTCTAAAAATGTCTATGAATTCATGCGACATAACTGTATTGGAAATTTTTCTTTAGGGTTATGTTGGACCATTGGCTTACTTCAATAAACCACGAACTCGCAATGATTTTCTTCATTTAAATTAGGACAAATTTTCGTGGAAATGTGGCAAAAATTACTGTTAAATGCTCCAGTGAACATAAAACCATTTAAAAAAAAAAAACCGATCCTACATGCTGCAAATCTGATTCAGTGGAGAAAATTTGTATTTCAAGTAACCCGTTTTAGAAAATTTGTTGAATATTGAGAGTTCGTCATAAGTCAAATAAAACTACCTTTCTTTTTCTCCTTCTTTTTGTTCAGCACGCCCAAATTGAGAGAGAGAGAGCGGTGAGGAATGTTTTATTTAAACGGTTCGTTTAATTTTAAACAACATTCGAGTTTGCACAAAAAGGTCTGTGTTTTGCAAAGAAAAAAAAAAAAACATTAAATTTAAAACTTACACTTCTTTTTATTTCCATTTTTCCAGAAATTCTGAATTTTTGCATATTTGAAAAATAACCGCGTGTTTTAATCACACATTCTCATAAAAAAAAAAAAGCAAATGCTTATTCTAAAGAAAAGTACCGAAACGAGAAAGGCGGTAAAGTGTTGTTATATTTTATAAACTGTATTTGATTTTTTTTCAAAATTAATTAGCAATCGCACTACAAGCAAAGCAAATTAACAATAAAAAATAAATAAGTAAAACAAGGTGAAATAATTCGAAATTAATTTTTTTTGTTTATATTAACTTCTTGGACATAATTTTTGAGTTCAGACATTCTTTAGTATTGTTAAGATTATTAGCTACAATTTATGAAAGTTATTTAAGGAGTGTGTCCCCATAATGTGAACAAAAATTTTTGTTCTTTTTCCGAAAATAAAACTCGATGTTTTCTATCTCTTATCATATTTGCGATATTTACTTCAAAACCTTTGAGTTAGAAACTTTATTATGATCTTCCCTGTCGTTTTGTTGATCAAGCTGCATACAGAGGCATTCCATTAGCAATAATTCAATGAATAATTCAATGAATTCAATACGTGATCCGGAATGGATCCGGAACTATAAACTCTATAACTATATAATATCGATTGTAGTTAAAGTACACCTTGACTCCCGTTAAAACTTATGAAACAAGATTACCATTAACACCATTCAATTAACCGGCGGTCTATGTCACGATCATTTGTAACGAAAACACGTTAGATCCGAATAACTCGACGATAGGTTAAATTAACGATAATAAGGTATTATAAAAGTCTAACGGTGATGCGATTTTGGATTTAGCGATTTTAAGTTAAGTTAAGGAGGTAAGAAAGGACTCCAGTTATAGAAAGAGGGATGAGTGAGTGTTTGCACGACTTTGTTTCTTTTTCAAAAAAAAAATTTTAATTTTCGAACACTAGCTATATAGAAATGTAGAAACTTACTTCTAAATCCTAGTTTGTTGTTGTGTTGTTGAGCAACAACAATGTGTCACAACGAATGTGTCACTATCTTAAAAATCCATCCAAATTCCATATAGAGACGTAAGCAATTGACTTTCAAAGTGCACGGCACGGCTTAACTCGCTCCCTATGATTGTTTTTACTCTTAGATTAATATTCTAGTGACACGTAATTCATTATAAAAGTATACCGAATATCCAGGTAAAGGCATATTATTGTCAAACCTTAATCCAGCATTTTTAATGTTATCTTAAGCTCTCGGCTTATGTCAGCGTGTTTTTGTGTAGAATACATTAATTTTTGAACATTGAATTAGATCAACAACACTGTAAAAGATTTCCATATTTTGGTAAATATCTTTGCTACGTTAGATATATTAGTTGCAAACATAAGGACTGGCTAATATAGACTGAGTGGGTGGAAGAGATTTTTACTCTTACCTCCGTTTATACCTCTTCATACATATCTGTACATATTTATCTATTCAGTATGCAAAACAATTCAGCTTCAACAGATATTGCTGGCAGTTTTTTTTTTTTAAGATCGCACATATGTTATGCATGTATATATGAATGCCGAACCTTGAGTAAGAAGTAAAACTAATACAAAACATGGTAACAAAGCATCCATTGAGATTTGTGGCAAATAAAACTTTTTATTAGATTTAGATCACATGAAAGGAAAGACCGTTTGTTTTATATACGTTTCGTTTTCTCGAAAGCTCACAAAAGTGTTCCCCCATTAAAGTTAACTTAAAAAACAAGGACATTGTTTTAAAGAGATTTTGCTAATTTTTTCTTTTATTTATGCGTTATTATTAGTTGAAATTCATCTAAGCCGCACGATAAGCCGCAGGATAAGGTAAGAGTCGTGAGCAGCAAGTGATTGTTCGTGGGTGAACAACTCAGTGCGATAGAATTAGCTTCGTGTGCAGCTATAGTGAGTAGTCTGTCGTTAAGGACATAACGCTTATCGATTGTGCTCGCACCCGCTAGGTGACGGCCGCCACATCCCTTTTTTTTGCTTTCTTTCTCTTTGCGAATAAGGGACGTCCCTTGAACAAATGGTCAAATCAAAATAAAATAAAAGTTTATGTTACTTACTAAAAACTTTTAAGCAGAGACTCTTCTTAACCTACCTACCTACCTACCTACCTACCTAGTATTTGATGCTATTACTAATGAGTGCTATAATGTTATATAATATTAATTTAAAAAAAAAAAAAAAAAAAAAAAAAAAAAAAAAAAAAAACTTGATTAACAAAATATTTGCTTTTAACTCCCGTCCGCCAGTTACGTCCGCTACACAAAAGGTTTAGGTGAGTTTGATTGGCAGATGATGCTAACGGAAACTAGAATACATACAATTCATGCATAAAAGCAATGTATTGTTTTGAAGCAAAATATATGGAGAAAACAAACGCATATGGCAACCATTAGAAAGGTTTCCCGTAAGCACTGCATATAGCTAG
The DNA here is from genome assembly GCA_001077435.1 of Glossina morsitans morsitans. Taxonomy (NCBI): domain Eukaryota; kingdom Metazoa; phylum Arthropoda; class Insecta; order Diptera; family Glossinidae; genus Glossina; species Glossina morsitans. The sequence goes on from CCAG010002313.1 coordinate 8,621, forward strand.
CTGTACTGCTATACGCACATAAATTTCGGTTTACCCATATACGATCCCCTTCTCACTTAACTAAAGAAAACTTGTAATTATTTAAAATAACAATTATATCAATATTTGATTAATTTACCTGTTAATGATAAAAATCAGCACTGCTTTTTCTATCCATTCTATCCACCAGCCGAAAATGATAGCATGCTATCTCTATTAATCCATTTGTAACATTCGCAAAAAAATGTATTCCCTCATATGCTCGGTATTTATGCACTTGATTAGCGTAGGATTTAAAATAAATTTGGCCGTATCCTTTTAATGTCTATCTTTACATATACATATATACTTTTGCGAGAGTTTAAACCATGCATACAAAGCTGGATGATTTACTTGTAGACACTATTTATAATTATTCTTAATCGGATGGTAATGGTAAGTAATGATTGCAAAATTTCGAAAACTGGAGCCAGCAAAAAGCAAAAGAAAACAAATTTCGATCTAATAAATTGGGGGGAAGAGTGCTTTCATATTTTATTACTTATGGGAAAGTTACTAATGGGAAGGTCAAGGCAACCAGTGAGAATGCGCTGTGTGAGGTCTTATTATTTCACGTACCTCGCGTGAGGTATAAGAGGACTACTTTTAATACGCTGCATCAGTTAGTTGCGAAATGCGGCGTGAATAAATTGCAGTGGATAAAGTCCGTTTAAGACATTGCATTTGGTAAAGTTCCATAGAGGACGCAATGCATCGCCACTTACGTGATAAGTATCATGAGACGTGAAGTTGTAAATGTTCGCACCTGCCAAAAATATTTTGTCAAATTTTGTTTCGGAGATTTCAGTCTGCGAAAAGATCGTCGATGTGGGTGAGAATGACATTTTATTGTCCATGATGGAGGGTAACGCGCATTTAACCACTTTGCACTTGCAAAGTAACAGAACTTTCTTTTACTATAACCCATACTTTTTCTCTTCCTCTCTATATTTCTTTCGCTCATCTCTCTCGTTTTATTTCTCTCCGTCTATCAATCCGCTGAGCAATCTACAATCCTCAACAACATTTATATGTACATTTGAACGGACCTGAGGGTATTTAAAATTCGTCGTAAAGAAGTGATAGCTTTCCGGATTGTTTAGTTTTCCTTTGGCTTTCTGTTCTTCTCTGGCATGTAAAACATGTTTTATATGACCTTAACAAATGAATGAAAAAAAAAAAAAAAAACACTACGCACAAACATATGTACAAGTCGATGCATACGTAGTAATGTGGTTAAACAAGTGCTCAGTTAATTTTAGTCAAATGACATTATAATGACTGCTTAATAGATTAAAGCGTTTAATTTTTAGCTCATGTAAACAACACAAATAAATTAGAAGGAAAATTGAAAGTGTACGCTTGTGGATGAGTTGACAGGACGCGCAACCACAGCGTTATAAATAAACTGTATAAATGTAAAAAAAAAATACATTAAGATGCACTAAAGTTAAGTAATCCGCCAAACATGGTTGCATTGAGTACATAGTACTGAAGCGTTTTTATTTTCCCTATAGAAATGTTTGGGCAGCTTTGATTAGGCAGCAAAACAAAGTGGGCTAACCAAATTTTTGGCGAACATTTTTTACTTAGCTTTTATACCAGAAGATGTATGTAAGATGACATGCAAGCTACAAGGCTTCAAATGCTTTAGAAAATAAACGAAAGCTGTATTGCAGCTAAGTCCGGAGTTATTACTTATAACAAGAACATATTAACTAAGAGCGTTTTCCAGGAATCCCATCCCAGTGAAAGATTTGTGGAAATGCAACTGAATGACGATCAAATATTTCGTAATTTAAATAATAGACTGATTCCATACATTTATGATATGTCAGTGATAATATAAATCATTGATGTTCACAAAAAAATAATTTTTATTTTTAATTTCGATTTTTGATTATCCGGAAATTGCATGAGTGATTAGGCATATGCCGTCTTCTCAAGAAACGGGATCCGTCTTCCCAGCTGCATTTTTGCATTTTGGTTTAAGCATTAAATGTAACTTGGAAATTTTAATTTTTTGCTCTCTCCAATAACAATATTTTTTTTTCATCTTTGCTTTCTTCTTTTTAGATTTACTTAATATATTGAATATTTTTTTATAAGCTCTGAAGTGTAAATGAAAATCAAATAACTTTTTCTCTTTGTGAAATAAATTTATCACTTTTCCTAATTTTTCTTTATTTCTTTTCATTCGCTTTCTCCTTCCAAGCAAAACAAAAACGAGCCACAACCATTCATTCACAGAAAATGAAAATCTTCTCATGCTAGGGAATAAAATCATTTGTATTAAATCGTAGAAAATTATTCCGGCATTATCAAAAAACTTCTACACTTCCTCTTGATACTTTTCTATTGCTTAGATACCGAAAGGAATCTTTGAAATGCAAATTTCGTTTACACACTGACTCCTCGTCAATCCTTAGAAGCCAGCTTATTATTACAACAGCCGAAAAAAAAAGCGAAGGAGAAAAAAAGAAGCTGCTGGGACTGCGGATAGGGGGAACATACTCAAACCTGAACGCCCATATGCAAGCACACCCATACACAAACAATCTTCGATTCACATTTCTATCACTTTTTATTATTCCACAATTGATTCATTTCTCAATTGGTTTTTTTCCCTTTAAACTGTTACAAAGTGTTACTACCTCCTATATACATACACTTTGAGACTCTGACATGCATATATATGTGCATAAGCCGATACATATGTGTAAGTGTTTGTTTTATTTTATTGTTGAATTGATTTTTGTGTGTGTGCCAATTAAAATCACATTTCTTCTGTCTCCTTCGTTTGTGTGTGCATGTGTGCATATATTGTTAAATTCGGTTTAAAATTAAAATTTGAATACTTTTCATTGTGTTCATTTGTGCTTGTGGTGGGTGAATGATTGTTGAATAATATAATTACATATGAAATTTCTATTTGTTAGAGGTAAACTAATTTCACCATTTCATCTATGATAAGCGCAATAACACAATAGAGACCTACTCAAAAATATATATATGTAATTATAAAGCGACCTTTCGAAGAAAAAAATCCAAACTTAGCTGTCCGTCCTTCTAACTGTTGCTACACCTTAAAGAATCAAAAATTTTAAAACATGTACCCTTTATTTAATGGAACAAATCAGTTTTAAAATCGGCCCGATCAGTCTATGACTGATCTGATAAAAAATTAAAGGATTTTAAAACAATACAGATCTTCACCCGCTTTGCTAATACATCACGAGCGAATCTTAGCTGTATTCTTTAGCTCTAGCATTAAGCGAAAATTTAATTATACATGAACGGCCACATTTTGTTGACTAATCTTGCTTTAGTTCACTAGAAAAATTTTAGACCTTCATTAAAGTGCTCTTGCACGGAGAGTACGAAAGATTTACTTGAAGACATACCTAGCTTTGACTTTGCGTTTTAATCTCAATTCAGTTCTCTTAACCACACCATTAGATGACATAAGAAGCTCTACATAATCATTGACAGCTAATGAAAGTCATTAAAGTCGTAAGCAGTCAAGCGCATATTTGCGAGGACTTTATCGAGTTTTTGGTTTCCTTTTAATCGCATGTATCGCATGAGTACTGAACTATTCCATTGCACTCATATCGGTTGACTAAATAGTGGTCATAGGCAAAGCTGGCTCACAATACAAACACAAAATGTGGTACATATTATGCGATGATTTAAAAATTATATCTACGGGGGACAAACTTGGCTCTGAAAGTTTTTCTTCGCACTCTGATTAGGTCAAGTTCAAAACACATAAAAAATCCTTCAAGATACATGACCAAAATCAACAACACAAGAAAGTTCAACTGAAAAATTTGACTATAGTTTGGAATCTAATAACTTTTTTCAATTTATTTCGACATCACAGAATCGAAAATATAATCGAAGAGTGTCTATTACGAAATGTTTAATTTTCATATAAACGGTCGTCAAAAACTTTGCTTATTTGTACCGATAGGGCGGTTCCCTTTCATGCTATACATGCTATATAAAGCTTTCTGATTACAAGTTATAAATGTAGACCTATTTTGGCGTGTATAAGCTTTTTTTTTTTTGTTTTTCTCGCTCAGCTTTTATTTTATATATGTTTAATGTAAGGTTTTTTATTTCTATTTTTTGTATTTCTTAATTTACTTGAAAAGTGTTTACAATATAAGCTTTACATATTAATCGTTAGATTAACTTGTACTCAGCTGAAAGCAATTATGGCTTAGTTTTATTTATTATATATATACGCATAGATCAGACAACGCCCAGAAGGATGCCTCAAAGACCACACAAATTTTATACATTCGTGGATGGTATTGAGTTCTGAATCGAATTAGGCCTGTCCCTCTGTCCGTCTGTGTAATCTCTTCGCCTTCGGTATTTTTTGCTTGTTACTCGCAAAATATAACAAAACATGCACCATTTAAATTTTCACTTTCATTCTGAAAATAGAAAAATCAGCCGTGCTCACTCAACATTATAGAGTGTGAAATTTCAGTCCCTTGTTTTAGTCTTTTTTAGGATAACACTGATACGTGTAAAAGACCCAGTCACGAGCAAATATAATTTTCTTACTTGTTCATACAAAAACAAAAAAATTAGTTTCGCCTTAAGCATAACACTTACTCGCAAGCCAAACATTTTGACTTCTACCCTTTCAGTGGATCCTTCCCAACACAACGAAAAAGCACCCCAGACCATTCCATATTTTATCACACATAGTATTTTATCACATATCTTTAGTGATTCATCCATTTGGTTTTACATTTTCTGCATTTCATTTCATACGCGACGCACGCAGTTGACCAGTATGTTGAAATATGAACAAAAAAGAAAGATCATTTGACAGAATATTTTATATAGTATACAAAACGAATTGTATCTTAACTTCCACTTCAATGTCATAGAAATAATGAGAATTCTTTTTACCATTGGAAAACTTTTGTCATTAAGGGAGTATTTGTTACTAAAGGAAGCGGAAGCCTCCGCGTTAGAATCGCCGCCGAAATATGCATTTTATGTCAGAGCTCGATTATATACTAATTTGTATAGCCTTACTTCCGTCGTGTGCCTTCAATGTGGCCTTGACTTCAATTCATGTGTAATGCCAGAAACACATACTCGCACATGTGGCATTGTACGGCTTATAGAGGTTAAGAAGCGCGGCGGTGACGACGATAATCGCGTTTATGATCGTGTTAATAAATGTTTGATGTAAAGGTTTTTTTTATAATGTCATGCTTTTAAGGTACCACGGGGATCAGGTTGCCCAGAGAATCCCCTCTGCGAGGAATTGCTGGCTGCAGTTTTTGCTGCAGCAGAATCCTCGTAGTTGTGCTCTTCTACCTGGCTGCTGGGAACGGCCCTTCGGGGAGATTCGTGGTGGCTGTGGTTGCCCCCAAAATCGCGGAAACGTTAAATATTTGAGGTGTTAGATAGGTCTCGCCCCCGTCAGAGGGAAGAGCATGCCGTACATATGCCCTTGATCTGGAACTGCTTGGGAGCCTTCCTGCTCCCAGCGGGGCGTGCGTGACGCTTTCTCACTCCGTGTGCTATCGGGCACTGTAGGGTTAAGCCTCCACCGCAGGAACCTACGTAAACCCCCTGTCACATCTGTCATGCTTTTGTCAATTTAATGGAAGTTTATAGACAATTTTAGGAATCAAAAATCATTTTTTCTGCCGAATCTTTAGCTGACACGAATATCTTATTAGGGAACAATTTTGTATCAAGCGTAACGCTTTAAGCAAAAACTATTTTGTCGTCTTAGTTTGAAAAGAAAAAGTTAAAATGATCAGTTTTCTTTCGTAATTGTTGATCCAATCATAAACCAATGGAGTCGAAGAATACGATGGGTGAGTCAGCAATCTCAATTTCAAATTTATAGAATTGTATCGTTATAATCATCGACTTCTGACGAATAATTCTCACTCCCAAGTTTGCATGCTTGTTGATATCTTCGGGAAATCAGCTGTATATCGCAATTCCCTTTTCGATTAATAATAAGCAGGGTTTTCGGAGTTTTTTCGGTTTACGTTTTCTGGTATAACCATCTCCCACGGGCACCCAAGGCGTTCAGCATCATCGGTATTCGTACGATCTCATTTCAAATCAGCAAAACACGGACATCTTTGCTTGCTGCCGACTCGATCATGGCATATTTATCGTATTTTGTCAACCTAAATTTTTCGGGCTCGTGAAACAATTGCAAGATTGACTTGAAACTGCACCTCCTATAAAAAGGTTCCATACCTAAACTGATATTAGGTAAAAAAAAAAGAAGTTCTTTAACATCAATAACCACATAAAAGGAATTTTAATCTTAATATATATGTAAAGGAGTTTGAATTTAGAGTTTTAACAAAAAATTTTCAAAGTACTTTTAACTCCTCATCTGTCGTCATAATATGATACGCAGCAGCCAATGTAAAGGAAAGTTTCGAAAAGCTTTATGAAAATTGAAAAAACTCTCTCAATTTTAGCAAAAGTATACTCTTTATTTGCTTCATTTACTTCCAATAGCTAAAAATTCGAGACACGTACAAGCATTATGTACTCTCTCTCTCACTCTCTTTCGTGGTCTCGTGCCTTTTCTCGTAAAATTTTTCATTTTCCATTCAGCAGCAAACGGTTAACTGGGAAACGCTTTTGAGTTTCAAGAAATGTCAAAGTTTAAAAGCTTCTTTTACCTTTTTTCCCTGCGGCGCTCATGAGACATGCGCCTTAGCCGGAAACAGAAACGGCGACAGAAGCCTTTTAATATTTTACTATTTTGTTTTGACATGCTTTTCTTAAGCATCGCGTTTCCTCCATATACATACCAAGTCTGACTTTCAAAATAACAGTATAAATATTAAACGATTTTGTTTTTTTAATATTATCCTTAACCTCTTATTTATTTACAATTTTTATGTTCTTTAAACAACTTTACGGACAAGTTAACAACAAAGATTGAACTCAATCTAAGATGATCGGAAAATATTTCATTCAAAATTTATATTTATATATATATATATATATAATATGCGGGATATCCATTTCCTGGGCAGGTATGTCAATAACTAAGATCTCTTTTTTAACGAAAATTGATAAAATAAGTAATACAAGATTTTTAGTTTGTTTTGTTTTTTAAGTTCTTTTAGAAGCTATACTACTACTACTAGTGTGGACATACGTCTAAGAGTGTCAGTGTAAGCTTTAATGACCGGAAGAATTTAAAAACGTGTGCAATCAGTTGCAACTTTTGCTTTAGTTTCCGCAAGTTCGAAAAACATAATCGCGTAAGATAAATAGAGAAAGAGAATTGCTTTCTTCGCGATATTTCGCAATAGGCATGTTGCATGGAACTTAAAAACTCAATCTCTTATCATTAAAAAGAGTACGATTACCATAAGTATGTCTACGTCCTTTGATATTTGCTAAAAAACGTATCATATCGTAACTGCATATATATGTGCAGCAAATGTAGTATAATTAAATAGAATTCAAAGGTTGAAAAATAAGAATAGACGGAATTGTGAAAATATCGCCTAATAACTTAAAAGGTATTTTTGAAAACTATTTTTAAGAAATTTCGAAAACAAGGAAGGGGAAAATTGCGAGATTGGAGACACTAACGTGACCAAACTAGACAATGTCGTTTATTTTCGCTTATGTTATATCACCTGCGACCAAAAATGTTATGGTTACACTTATGTTTCGTTTATTGCGAGAAAACCAATATGATGTCCGTTCACAATATATGGAAGAGTCCGCGATGCGCCGTAACATTGCAAAATGCTCGGAAATTCTCCGAAATGTTCTTTCATCGCCCATCTTTTTCTATACAATCATACCCAGCACCTTCTATATGTGGAGCTCTTGAAAACCCTACATAAAGCTCTTTACAGACTTCTGTTAGGATAGTTATTAAACGCCTTTGTTAGTTAAAACCGCACTGCAACGTTATAAACATTTGTGATTTCAGCCCAGGAACTGTATGTGCATTTAAATTTCCAATTTGTGCTTTACAAGATAATTAAGCCAATTAACATATCACTGAATAGGTCCACGATTCGACGCGGCTATCGCGCTGTTGAGATATCAAAATTAAATTTGATGACATTCTGGCAATTAGTTTACAGGATACAGTTGTTTCACTGGTCCCAGTTTCATAAACTTCAAAACAATTGATAGAAAGTAATGTATTGTGTTGATTGGGTATTGTTTTTCGATGGGGAAAAATATCCTCACAAGCCGCATTGTTGTTGTGACCGGTCTTATCTGTCGAGGTAATAAACAATCTTCTGCTGCACGTTTCTTTCTCTAGTTGCCAATTTGTAACCACCTTTTAGCCAAAAATCGTTTTACTTTTAGTCATTTTCGTAAGCTCTAAGTCCAAAAAAAATTAACTTTGCTGTTTCAAGACGCGTAAGATAGCTGATATCGTTATAATATCAGAAAGCAGTTAATTTACTATTTTGCATGAACGAGATACCTCTGTTCGGGCGTTCTATTCAGAGCGTTGTTTAATGCTGCTTTGGCTGAAAAAAAAAATGATTTTTTCATGCGATATGCGACAATGGATGAAACATGGATTCGTTGCCGCACTCTAAAATCAAATCGGTAGACAATCGAGGAGATGGCAACCGGAGAAAGCCAAGTCCAAAACGACCAAAAAGTAATCTCACTAAAACACCTGTAACTTGCATACTAATACTCAAAATGTCACAAAATTTTGGCACATTTCGTTTTAAGGTTGGTACCAGAATCCAGAAAACATATGTATCTGTCAACAATGTTGCCGTATATGTATCAGAACGAGGACTTATTGAGTGATATGACAAATGCAAAGAATTATTCTAATTATTTCGTTTGGTTAATAAACTTAAACATTTTTCCCATATACAATCTTCAGTTTGGCTTGTTCACTTTATATTAATAATACTTCACACATTTTCTTTTACGTTACTTTGTTTTCATTTGATCGCTAAATATGGTGACACAATAAAAATTTCTTCTATTTATTTTTTTCTTTTCTGTCATTTGCGGCAAGTGTCAAATTGTCAGTATGTCACAAATAATACCAGTTCGTTTGTGTGTTAAACAGTTTAAACTCAACAGCCAATCGAGCAGTTCATTCATAGTTTCCGGACTTTTTTTTTTTTTTGCTTCCTTTATTAGGGAGCTCAGCTTTACACCAGCAGCTGTCATTTTGCACTCTTTACTATGGTTCTGTTTTATTATGTCATGTCAAGTTGACGTTTGCAAATTTCATAAAAGCGGTTTTCCACTACAGAACTGAAGATTTTTGCCTCTTTGTTTTCACGTTGTTCAAATTGACTATTGTCGCCAGTCATCAGGTGCATTGTTGGTTTTATATAAGCAGTTTGATTGATTGTTGGTTTTGTAATAAATATATTTGCCCAGTTCTAGAGTAATTCAATGTCTAAACAAGAAAAGAGTTTAAAAAGTAACCCATCGCAGATATAAATTTAATCAGATGCTCTTTATTTTCATACAACAATTTTCATAGGTCTGCAATTGTTGGCAACTTTCTTGCTATCGTTTTCTTAGTGACTTCAAACTCGCTGAGTAATTTCCCAGTTGTAAATTAAATCGCCTGACGGTTAAACTTACCACTTCATCGCAACTGTTACTAAAAAAATAGGGAAGTTTTTAATTTTAAAACTACGTGCCCTTCAACGCGAACTTATTTGTTGGGTTGATATACAACTATCGTTATCCCCCGACGGAACCTTTTTGTCATTCGGTTCGTTAGTTTGTTAATAAACGAGTAAGAAAATTATCCGAATCGACGCGGCTACATTATTTTTTCTATTTTCAAAATAAAAGTTTTTGTCGCATAGGCGTGTGGGCGTTGTAGGCGTGTCTTTAAGAAAATTTAAGTCAATTCCAATTTCTTTTGCAAATTTTTAAGCGGTGTTTTCGTTTTCGCTAACGGGAGACCATAAATATTACAATGTTGCGCAAACAGAGAGATGGACAGATGAGCAGGCGGACATGTTTAGCTGCATTCTAAATTTGAAACTGGTCAAGAACTTGATATACTTTATGAGGTTTTTGAAGCTTGTTTCTGCGCAATATAAAGATGTTGAAAAAATAATTAAATTTTGGTACACTGTAATATTGGGTAGGCGTGGTCAATTTTTTCCATTTTTGTGCGCAAATGCTACAGCATCACCCACAGAATATGTGTTCAAATTTTTTATGTTTGTTTGTATGTTATGAGTAAAAAAGCAATTTCTTATTCCTTTTGAAAAACAAAGTTGCTTTCAGTTTACGTGGTTCTCCGATCGATTTGGCCCATTTTCAATACCGAGCTGTGTGCGAGAAACTCCAATGTTTTTGCCAAATTACACAGACGTGCAGAAATACAGATGGTCAGACACACACGAACAGACGGACATCTTTAAACAAAATAAATTTACCCCGCACCCTCCGGACTCTTTCGAAATCGTTGTCTAAAATAGGCAGCGTGTGTCTTCAATGACTTCTCTCGATTCGAAGCATTTACGGCGGATCGGTTTCTATAACCTGCAAAAAGAAAATAGCCGCTAGGAATCATAGCAGATGAATACAGTGTTTATACAACGACACTAACACGATTTCACTTGACAAATTGACAATGTATGTATATATATACATGTATACATAATATATACTACCTGACCCTCTGAAACAACTTCTTGTGAGATTAATACCACGATAATTGTAGGAACATTGTTCCCCGATTTTCAAATAAAGTAGTACTAACTACACCATTCTACCCTGCGCTTTTACGCTTTGATTGTTTGCTTCGTTACTGCTAATCGAACTACTGCTTATTCTGTTCACGTCCTTTCATTAACAACCACAAAAATAAGTAGGAAAGTTGTGATTAGTTGATAAACGGTGGTAAATATTAATCAATAGATAGGTCATTGGCCACTGAGAACAAGACTTGGTTTGTGGAACACAGTTTGCAATTACAATGTACAGAAAAACAACAACGTTTTTCGGCTTCTCCAAGAATCAAAAATTTTGCATTTATGCAGTAATTAGCAAAGTACGGAGCACGGACTGCATGTCTTATTAAATTTCAACAAGACATTCTCGCGACCACATAAATGTATAGGAGGAGTTTGCTACGACGGGTGAGTTCGCGACAAAGAATGTTCTACGCAATTAAAAGTATTCTATTAAGTAGATAATCGCCTATGTTGACCATAATCCATCGAAGCTTCAGACGTCTTGCGAAAGTTTGGCAATTTATATGGAAAAGGGCTGCAAAATCAAACTTTCGGCAACATTCCAAGCATCACATCTTCCGTTTCCACTCATTCTTTTTCTTTTCATGTCCAGCGCCATTTGATGTACTTTTCGTTTTTCTTTCAGCTGGTCAAAGCTTGGCATTTGATCACGGAACAACACACGCTTCAATAACACCTAAAATTAGCCTAATTTCATACCAAAGTTCCATCTGCCAATAACCAATAACCGTACAAATACATACATATTGTAACAATTTGACTTAATCAAAGATAAAAGAAAAAGAAGCGATAAGTAACGAAAATAATAAAGAGACGGAAGTAAATTACGACCGGAATATATCAATATAGCTATATTCCCAAAAAAAGAGATTTCTACGATCAGTTTATCATCCATCTTCCGCAAAGTTTACAATAATACAAGATCGAGGTGAATTAAGAAATCCTATAATCATACCATGCGTCGTTGGTCCAGTGCAAGACTTTTATCCGGTCATTAGAAATGGCAGTTTTCGCGCCGAATTGCTTCCATTCATAAGAAAATTTCGGTATATGATCAAAAGAGCGATTTCGAATCTTATGTGAAAGAAACTTCGAGCTAATAGCTTGGTAGGAGAAGTCTGAAGTACTGTGCCATCATGTTGAGCGTCTAAAGAGCCCCTCTTAGAATAACCTGGAAAAACTACTTTCAATTAAAGATTTCATTCCTAAAGTAAAATAATGCGAAGGCGCTTGTGAAATTCTGGCACAATGTAGTTCGAATATTATTCTTCTACAAGCATTCATCTAATTTCATCTTGAGCGATTGTGGCACATTAAATTTGTGCGGATGTATACAGCGCGTCGAACAACTTGAGACCGATTCAGAAACCGTTTTTTTTTATTATTTAATTCTGCTGGTCTATCCATCCGATGCGTTGATCAATGATCAACTTATTTTTTATTCACCTTGGAATATAATGAGTTATTTTGAAAAATTTTGATCCAAGAACGAACCCTCTTACTAATGGATTTCGTTGAACTATATTTCCGATCCCCCTTCATATAGCACTTTATTTCAAAAAGGACGTTGTATAATATATGAAAAACAAAATTCCATTTTTATTATTTTTCGACAAAAATCGCCGAAAAATTGTGCTTTCGAATGCAAAAGGAATATGAAAAGCATGGTGCAGATCATAATTTGAACTTGCTCCCACATAATCGGTCTTAAGAAAATAAGGCACTACCATCGAACGCAACGAAGAATCGCATTAACTTCCTATGCAGCGTAGGGAGATGTCCTCGAAGAGTAAAGTGGAATAGATGTGAGAAAGCCGAAAAGTTGAGTAATCTTATTGAAGACTTTGACTAGCCATTGCGTTACGCGAGTCCTTCTCTTCCATCCTTCAAACCGGATCAGGGTTCTCCCGCCCAAGATGTAGGCAGTTTAAATTGGCTAATTTTTCCGACGCTGAGGATAGACGTTCTGTCCAAGAAGCGTTAGTTTGTGGTCTCAAGCCTGAGTATGGAAAGCTGCCGATTCTTATACATTGACATCACTAAAGAGACGAGGTTGTGCATAACTCCTCCTGTACGATGGGAGACACCATTTTACATTATTTTTCTAATCTACTCATATATTCTAGTGAGTGGTGTTCAGGATGTACCGTTGACTTCGTAAGTTGCTGTAAATAACCAGTGACACAAGACTTTCTCGTCAGAAAATAAAGGAATAGAGATTGAGTAATGAACACCAGAAAGAATGAGGGGAAAGAACATGTTATACTGCCGCGTCTAAGGAAAATGTGTGGCAAGTAAATCCGTTGACTACAACTCTTGTCAATATGTTCAATATGGATCTATCACAATTGTTGCCGATACAAAATGCGATGACTAGAAGATCATCACTATAGATCACTATAGAATGCATTGGAGCTTTGCTTTCCCCGCAACAAAGAATAGCTTTTTTTCACATCGTTGATTACATTGCTGGATTGTAAATATCTCACCAAAAAATTGTCGACGGAACAGATTACAGATTACGATGGGATTTACGGTGTCGCCATTCTTGGCTATTGGTTAGATATTGGAAAAGTGGGAAAATGACTGCGTGCGATTATTTGTTAGATAGACCGCACGGTAGGGTGTCGAGTGTCGCAATGTACATGCTAACACAATAAGAATGGTGCCACCTGGCCTCCATATACAGTCTGAACCGCGTTGAATTAAAAGATAAAATGTCATTATAGTAATATATTTTTGGCAATAATTATTATAATTAAATATTTTATTACTATAATTATATTAAATATTTTTATCATACTGTGCCTCTTTTCATAAGACTTCCTAAAATATACGTTTCCAAAAAAATAGTCCCTCTTGGATCAAAATTTGTCAGACTGACGGACTGACGGACTGACGAACAGACGGGCTTAAACGTATTCAGCAAACGATACATCGATTAATATAATCAGAGGTGAACCCATCTCAAGCTCTTTAGGGTCTTACGAACATACACCTATGTTACGAACGTAACATAATCTTATAGCGAGTGATACATAGCGTTACAAGACATCCGCATGTAACTCTTGTCTTATTTTATTTGCTCTCCATCGTTTCCGTTGACCCGCTTGTTTGTGTATTTTTTGGCTTCATTTTATATTAATTATTTATTGAGTATCCATAGCCATGTCAATTTACGATTTAATATACGTGTTCTTTAACAATGAAATCTGAAATTGAAGAACATGCACTTTAATCTATGTGTGCAATGAAAACGCCAATAACAACATATCGGACTTAAGCAAGGCCTTAACGCCCGTAAAAGCTTTAACTATAAACGTAAACGTACACGCACGGTCACACAGCAACAAAGTAAATCATATGTCACACTCACACTTAGTCCGCGACGTTATCAAAGCGTTAAACGGAAACGCAAATAATTATTTGTAATGCTTGCATGACTGCTTTAACATTTATATGTACGAGGTTTGTTTATTAGATGTGCGAAATATTTCAATTTCCGTAATTATCTTAGCCCATTTTCTCAAAGTTTGCTTGTATACTCGCTGTTAGCGTATCTGTACATTGTCAGTCATATCTTATATATTTTTTAATAGTTAACGGAAAACGAAACACGAATACTTATGAATTTTCTTTTGAATAAAACGTGATAATGTTTACCACTTTGTTATGCTTATTTAGACTAGAGAGAGGGCATCGTTGTGTTGTATATTAAAAATTGTTTTTAATAACATTATGAAATGTGTCTCAGAATATGGACGATTCAAGCATGTCATTATCGCAAAAATGAAGAAAATGACGAAAAACATCCAGCCTGACGATCCTATCGACATATAGAGATATCAAATTTTCACCAAATATTTGGCCATTTGGCCAGTCTCCGCGGTTTTTTTTTCACTGATTGGTGTTGATGCCTACGTATCTGGCAACACTCACCTGATTGTCTCAAACGACCATTTGCTGAAAAGGTGACGTTTCACCTTACATTTTTTGTGTAGTTTTCCAATTCTTTGCTCGTGTAAAAAGTTGCATTGATTTGAAAATGATTGAAATATATGAAGAAATACGCTATGCGATGCTTTTTTACTATAAAAAATTTAAAAACGCTGAAAAATATGCCGAAAACTTTGTGAAGTGTACGGTGAGAATGCTGTGAGTAAACGAAGCACCCAGATGCGGTTTGTTCGATTCCGATCCGAAAATTTCGATGTCAAAGATACACCTCGCTCTGGTCGGTTACTGAAAAAGTCGATAAAATTTTCCAACTCGTGCAGCAAGACCACAACGAAAGCTGTCAGGAAATAGCGGGCGCACTAGACGTTAACCACATGACGGTTAGGAATCGTTTGAAAAGAACAAACTACCAGAAGAAGCTCGATGTTTGTGTGCCACATGAATTAACCCAAAGAAATTCGATTGACCGAATTACCTTGAATGAAATGCTGATAAAACGCAACGAAATCGGACCCTTTTTGCAGTACGAGAATATCAAACGCAAGTGATCATGGTCAAGGACTGGTGGCCCTCCAAAAACGACTCCAAAGCCGGGATTGTCGACAAAGAAGGTTATGTTGAGTGTTTGGTGAGACTAGAAGGGAATCGTTGATTATGAGCTGCCGCAACTTGGCGAAACCATCAATTCGGCCGCGTATTGTGCACAACTCCACCGTTTGAACGAAGCAACCCAGAAAGGGCGACTAGAATTGACCAACAGAAAGGGAATTGGGTTCCGTTATGACAATAAGCGGCTACTCACTCGGAGCAAAATGACTGAACCTGCTTGGGAAGTTTTGACGCATCCACCGCATAGTCCGAACCTTACACAGTCTGACTCCAAATTGTTTCGGTCTCTACAAGACTGTCTTAATAGTAAAAAATAGGCCGGACGAAGCCGCTGAAAATCACTTGGCCAAGTTTTTGAATGATAAAGCACATAAGTTCTACACCGATGGAATTAAAAAACTACCCGAAAAATAGCAAAATGTCGTAAATAATAATGATTTCAATAAGTAGTTGATTAAAATTGATTTCCAATAGAGAAAGAGTTTGTTTAAAAATGTAGTAAAAATCCGCGAAGACTTTTTATATGGCCAAATACATATCGGATTGGATATTGGCACTTAAATAAATGACGGCAATGCCGTTGAAAAGACTAGTAGAGAAACATAAATACTATCTAGAAACTTTACGTCACTTATATGAAATAATCTGCATAACTCGTCCAAAAAATAATTCGCAGAAAATACATTACGGTAGTATCTTTTCTTTAGATCACTTATACCTTTCCCCGTATACGATGGACATAAAACATAGTAATGCATGCGTTGACGGTTGCATTAACAGGACAGATGAATTGTCCAATCCCCCCTCCCCCCACCAGCCACTCTTTTCGCTCGTTAAGTAGAAAAAGGAATAGACGCTGAGCTTTTCCTATTCTTAAAGAAGACACAGCCATATAAAACTCAGTTCATAAAGAACGAAGCATACAATATGGTTGCAAATATAAACCGTATCATTAAGATACGGAAGATTATTATTTAAAAGTAAAAAAAAAAAAGTCATACTCATGTGCTTTTAGAAATTCCGAAATGCCAGATTTATTGACAGAACCTCGTAACTACTGTGCACCATAGTTTTTCTATTTTTTTATCTTCGTTGTAATGATAAAGAGAAGGCGCAAAGATGCGGCTACGTAGAATAGGCGAAGAAAGAGCCAACGAGGATGAGAGAGTCGAACGCAAAAAATGCGCCCTTTAAACCATATCTCGACATATGTAATTATAGGAAAAGCAAGTATTCCATCTGCATGCATGTATGTACACGCAAGAGAACCTTCTCCTTTTTTTTGTTTGTCACTTTAACATTAATGAATCTTTTAACAATACACCACTATGTGTGAGTATGTGCCTGCGAATATTTTAAATTTATCGTTCATACACGAACTTGTACAGCTGTATGAGTAACAATGATGTTAATGTCGATGATGTTTTCGTTGTTCCACATGTTATTGTCAGCGCCATCATCACCCAAAGGCAATAATTACTTTAAAAAGAAAAAATTGAATTTATTTTCATGAGATTTTTTACATAAATACCTACTCCGTCGAACTCGTTTTACTCGCTTTTTGTATTTCCCACTTTCAGTAACAATTTTAAAACGAGATTTAAGCAACATATCATCAGTTTATCAAGATTTATCAGAAAGTAAAAGCAAAATGTACATAATTTGTAGGACAATTTAAAAAGAATCGTTCTACCACTTTACTCATCCTTACACCGTTCAGACAGACAATTTACTTTGCCCGTATGAATAACATTTACATAATTAACGTTACCGCCATAAAATTTCTTTACGGTAAGGTAAAGAATGTTGTTATTTCTTCTTAAACAATTGGCTGTCTAGGCCATTTACTCTGTGCATTGGATGGGATGGGATGCTTTAAGCAAAAAATTGAAAACTTAGCGGTTAAGCAAACCGTCAAGAGATATTAAGTGGAGAACATTTTGAATAAAGAGAAAGCATAAACAAAACCAACAACTAACCACAAATTATAACATTAAATAATGTTGAAATTAGCCGGGCATTCTCTCTAAATAGTAGTAGCACTAGAGCCATCGCTGCAACACCAACATCGCCAACATTACTAACTATTAGCTGTCACAACACCATTAACGACAGCAACAGTGTGAAATTGAAAAGAGGAAAAAACCGATACCGCACAAAGCAATGTTCTCTTAACTGTAACAGCTCGCCCGGACAATATGGGCAACCATCATATGCAACCAGTACTTTTTTCACTTTGTGTTTTTTATCTCTTCCATTGCCTATTTATCTATCTCCAGTGTCTTCTCTCTCTCTCTCTCTCTCTTCTCTATATATATATATATATATCTCTCTTCCTCGTTATCTCTTTTTATTTCGTCGTTTCTTTTTATTAAAACACAAAAGAAAGAGGTTAAACCGAAAAACACGCTGTTTGTACGTTCCTGTCTCCGTCCAGACTAGGATTATCACTGCAAATGTCTGTTTTATATATTCTTTCAGTTTTTGTTTAAACTTTAAACAGAGCAACTGCTTATGTTATGTCATCATCATCATCATCGTGTTCGTCATCTCTGTGCAGGTCTTTAAATGTTCATGTGCACATTCAAACACATATAGGCGCTTGTTTTTAATTACGCCATAGTTAAAAGGCTTTGGAAAATTTTTAACAATCAACAACACTCTTCTATCCTATGCACTGTTGTTTTCTGTTGTCATCTATCTATAATTGTGCCCAAGCAATTTTCTTTGTGAAAAAAAAGTAGATGAAATTGTAAAATAAACTTTTTTTTACTGCTTGTTAATAAAAAGATAACAGATAGATGCCTCCTCACACTGAAATAGACGATAAACATTTATAATCGTTGTGAGTAAAGTTTAATAAAATAATTTCTATAGGATGTCTTTCGTCAAAAAAATTGGTAGGAATCGTTGCTTCAAACCCAGTAATGGGCAGACTGGCAGCTACTACAAAAGGAGAAGTCAATCCAGTAGGATGTATTCACTAGCATCTTGTCTTAGTTGTGGTCCAAATCATTATCCGACTGAATGGAAATAACACTTAAATAATTTTCCCCCTAAGTCTTGGTGTACCTTACACATTTGGGAGGGGAATTCCTTAAAAATTTTGCCATAGCAGTAACGTAAGAAACTCACAATTTTAAGAGGAAGCCTGCTCTATTCCATCCACGCGGACTATGTCTAATTTAACTTCCTCTGCGGCCTACAGCTTAGCAGGTGATAATTCACAAACAAAGAAAAAAAACAGCACATGGCTTAAGGGTGGATCCTGCCTCTAAAGCTACAGTCTTGCTGGGATATTGAAATCAACATCGATGGAAAAACATCGATGGAATTCGGGCTAACGCCATTCATTTCAAGTTCAGCAGCTATAAATATGGGTGAAATCCAAATAGTAAAACAAAATTATTTCCAGTATATATAATGATCTGGGCTGATGTGCGTTCTATATAGTGTCATTACGGCAGGTTGCTTTGCGGGTAGTGAGAGAACGTACAGTAGACTCAACGGGCGACCATACATCCATAGTGATGGGCGGACATATCACGGAGATCAACTGATATACGGACGTAGGGCAGGGTACATGCAAACATTTGACATACAGTGGACAGACGTACATATCTTCACTAATTCGTTTTTTTTTTTTTTGTTTTTATCCTCTTTTTAGCACGTCATGTAGAACTAGTTCCAAATAAGCGTAAATAACTCCATACCATCTCCTAACACACTTTACGTTAAGTAGATGTATATTGATATATACCATACACTATCGTGTAACCGTTGTCCAAACAAGAATGCGAAGATAAATTTAAATTTAACCAGCAAAGATATTTACCACCTTAGCTCTGTTAAGAAGTTACCATCAGGCTATGTGCAGATTTGGAAGCTAACTGTTTCCCCAATTAAAAAACTTTGGATGTTTCCTAAATTGTATGCCAATATATATTAAAATGTCTTTGAAATTATGTAAAAAAATGTAAATATTTCTTCCGTGAAGTCCTCTTAATAAAGATTTGAAAATAAGTGTGTGAACGGCCTGCTGATCTATTTAAAAAGCTCGTGGCACCAGCAACCAGAATAGTCCGCCTATTTTCTCCGTTAGCAAATAAATCTATAGGAAAGTACCTTCCAGGCGAGCTAAATAAACCTAAATGTTTTTTTTTTTTCAGAGTTATTTGTAACAAATTTTTGCAATTTCGTGTCTCAGCATAACCCCACCAATGGGCGAATGATCAGAACTAAAACTCTAGCACGGTCCTACTAGAAAATTCTCCCTATTTCCGCCTATATAACGCGTTTGAATGCAAAAATACCTTTCACAAATGAGAAAAATGTTTCTCACACTCCTTCCCCTACAAAACACATACATATTACTTAACTTCATTTTGTAAATTTTCCATAATTCTATATTGTTTTGTTTATTTGAATTTGTGCATTTTAGAATTTGAGGAAAATGATCATACGTTCATTCCCCTTCGTATAACACAAAATTTGGATAATGTTTGTCTTGTTAAAAATCTCCCAAAACTACTTGCAACTTTAGTACATATACATATCCAAATTTAAATCCAATTAGTATTTTTCGTTTTTTTTTTTTTTGCTTTTTGAAATCTCAAAAGACTTGGAATGCTAATTTATTCGTTAAATTAGTCTACTCTCCTCTTTCACAGATTCAATGTCCTGCAGATTTAAAAAAAAAAGCAAACTAACTGAAGAGAACAGTAAAGCTATAGCATTATCCTAAGTTTGGCTGTATAAAAATTATGATTGTGTAAATCAATATCGAACTAAAACGGAGCATCATTATGTCAATGACATGTTAGTATCGTATTACCACTTGACCATTAGGTTTATTAGTTGCAGCATACAAATAGTCGTGCATATGTATATACATACATACCGGCAGGATGTTCATATTTTTTCTAAAGTTTTTCCTTCTACCACATTTCTTGGGTACTTCAAACAGACTTTGATTTCCTGTTTGCTATGGACATTTTTTGGCTCTCTTCTTTTTGTTGAAAAAAGACTTTACTGGGCTTATCTGTTTGGCCAACTGTCTGCCGGTCTGCATATTTGGCTGGTGCAGTACTTGTTAGACTGCTTGGATGTCTGTACCCTGCTAGCATCATTTATGTTAACAATGTCGATATCAATTAGGTTGACGATGATAATCATGACGATGACGGTAATTCTCGTATTATGGCCATCGGCTTAAGATGGTAATACTATTATGAAATGCTCCAAACGTCTTATAAAATGCCTAAGCAGCAATTGAAAGCGTAACGTACCTAAATTAAAAAAAAAAAACGAAGAAAAACGCAACACACATAATATTTTGTCCTTTCATTGCTGTGGTTGCAGAATAGTTTCGGCAGAATATTATTTAAATAGTAGTTATGAGCACACATTGATTAACCTCTACTCTTAACTACCACTCTTTAAGTTATCAGTTGATGTTAAAATTGTACAAAGCATACTTGTCATAAGAATTAGTTTGCGTCTGTGCTTATTCTAAAAGTAATTGACCAATCCTCTCCTTTTCCTTGTCATCGTTCGTATAGTAATCCGTCGTCTGTATATGCGCCTAGGCATTCCACCTTCAAAAAAAAAAAAAAAAACAAAAAAAACAAAAAGAAAGAAAAAGAAAAAGACAAGAAGAGAAGAAAAGACTTTTCCTTTACTTGCATTTCAATTTATATAAAAGTTGTTCTTAGTTATTTTGTTAACTTTCCTATGAAAGAGTGTTTATTCAAGTGTTGCCATTCTTCTTTTATATATAGCCAGGGAATATATATCTGTGTATGAGTGTCTTAGTAATAATTCGACTTTATATTGCTAGTAATTTCCTGTTATTTTGATATTCAAGTTTGTGTTGTATGGATTTCTGCTTTTAGTTAAAGCATTGCTCTTACATGTTACCTAAACTTGCAGTTCTTATTGCATTCTGTACACTTATATGTTCGTTCGTACACATTTAAGGAGTATTAGTAGATATTAGCTCGTAAATAAACTTACTGCATGGGTAAGCATCTTGAAAAGACCTTTTAAAGTTAACTACAGCATCTCATATGTGTGTTAATGTTTATATAGATGTTTGCTAAGTGCAAATGTGCGTTTCAGGTATATGTTTGCTAGTGTGTTTAGCTTTTCAAAACTTGACTAGAAAGGAGTCATTAGTTATTAACAAAAACCCATTTTTTTATTTTAAATTTTAAAATATACTTAACTTGACTTTGTGTTGCTCTTTTCAAATCCTTTCTTCAACTACATTAGAAGTAAAATTACATTCGGTTTGAGTCGAATCTTCCAATATCCATGAAGAGTAGATAAATCATACTATTTCGCTACACCTCATACAAAGTAATAAGTTGGAAATAAAAATACTCTGGACAACGCTTGGTCTTACTTTAATATTTTAATAGATACTTGTATGTATTTTGATCAACGACATTTACTCGAAAACATGATAAACTAATGTGACATATCAGCGTACACAACGGTTAGATTCGACGATTTTGACGTTCTTCTACATAAAATAGCATTTCCATTTATTATTATTGACTTATTCAGCAAATCATGGAACAGTCAAAGTTGCAATTTGCAACTTCCGTTACTTTTGTTGTTTGATTTGAAGAAATCTGCTGCAGAAATCCATGAAACACCATTGAAAGCTTATGGCGATGCTGCTCCATCATATTCCATTTGTCGATTCTGATTTCAACGGTTTAAATTTAGGGATTCTGATGTCAATGTCAAAGAATGGCCTGGAGAACCAAAAAAGTTCGAAAGCAATGAAAGAAAATCCAGCTTAAATTCTCAAAGAACTTTCGAACAGCTTAGCAGGTTAGTTCTGGAGAGTCTGGAGTTTACATCGGCACCGAAGTGGAACATTAATGGTCATAAAGCTTCGCCGTGTATATGGTGGGATCAGCACGACGTGCCTTATTACAAGCAGTTAAAACCGAATGAAACTGTTACTGCAGATGTCTACCGACGTCAATTGAATAAATTGAACGATGTATTGTTGCAAAAAAGACAAGAAATAGCGGTTAGCGGACGCAAAATCATCCTCTTGTAAGGCAATGCTCAGCCACTCGTTAAAAGAGTTGCCAAGGATACGCTGTTATACCTCAAACGGGATTTCTACGGTATCCAACGTACTCACCAGACACAGAATCTTCGCATTACCACTTGTTCAGATCGATGCAGCATGACTCGGCCGACACGCTATTTCGAAATGCTGAAGAAGTGCCAAAATAGGTCGATGATCGGATTTACTGCCAAACCCATATCGTTCTTTCAACAAGTACCACCACGTTGGCAGAAAAATGGGGAAAAGTTGTAAAACACTATGAAAAATATTTTGATTTTATATGTTTTCTCAATGAATGTAAAAAATGCAAAAATTCTGCAACTGAAGTACCTACTTTTTTTAGTTTCTTTGCGACGGTGGATAGATCAACCAGTTCAGGAATTAAGTGGAGCAGATATGTTTTAATTTTTGCAGAAAAAACGAATGTTTCTATTGAGTCTATTGGGCCGCTTCGAATCTTCTAGAATATGCAAAAAATATGTTTTCCATGAACTTGCGAGAATTTCGCAAAGCAATCAAAAAAGATCATCTCTGTCAAGTGAATCCCTACAGGAAAATTACAGCGTGAAGTTTGCCCTGTTAATTTCAAACTTCTTTAGTACTGTAACCGAAAATTTATTGTTTTAACATGAGATCTACTGGCGTTTTTCATATATTTCTACCAAAATTATCCAATTTTTGTCGAATCGCGACCGTCGCAAAAATAAAGCTAAGGAGCGAAAATTTAAAATCAAACGCTTCTTGATGGACTGGGTAGATATGCTTAGTGTTATTGTGTGATCCAAGTTTTTTTGCACCAATATTTTTTACTGTTACAAACGAAACGAATTGAGAACTGCGCTTGCGAAACCAAAAACGAAAAAAAGACGAATTTGAAGATTTCGTGAAGTTTTAATTGATTTTATTTTGGAAGCATAAGGAACGCTAATATTTTGCTTGTTAAATCGCCCGAAATCTATGATAAAAATGATAACTAATACTAATACATATGCTTATGTGTTGCAGCAATTACTATAGCATGCGTATCTATATATACATATATATATTTAATTTTTTCCTCTACTTCGCAACGCATAGTGTATAAAACGTGCGATTCTGAGATTCTGGGCACTTTTGAGCAAAAAATCGTGAAGAAAGGGAACGAAAAGGAATATTCGAACTTGGAAGAACTTCTCGGATCGTAGAACGTATTCTAAATCTTTTAACGAGTTTAACTAAAACGATAACTTTTCAAAACGACACGCAGCATAACTCAAAAAATTTTCATTTTTATAAATTTAAGTTATTAGCGTATCTTTAAAACTACATTCTGTGCAGAAATGCGCAGAACTTTTTCAATAAATTAATTTAAACATTTATTATTAATAAATGTGTGCTTTTTTTTGACCAAAATTGCGCCTATTCACTCAAACACTCCATCACCCCATTTACGCAAATATCAATATTTCTAAAAATCCCTACGTATTTCTGCAGATATAGGCATGAAGATTAAACGATTGTTTTCTTCTTTTAATTTAAATTTGCAGCAGCCATGCTGCGCGCCACAAAGCCTCTCGAGTAAGAAGCATCCCTAAAGAATGGCTGCGGTATTGCAATTTTTTAATAATTTTCTTAAACAATTTTTTTTATTCCAGTATTTGAAGGTACGCTTAATAACCTATGATAGCCGTGAATGTCGGAAGCAGTTTGTGTTTGCTTAATCGACAATGTACTTCTACGAATAAGTGAAGTAACGACAGTGCTTATGAACGGATAATAGTATATAGTATTTATATGTGTTGATGTATAGCGAGAGTAATAGATGTTAGATATTAGAAAACAATTAAAAAAACATTTAACGAATTACTGGTGTGAATGAAGTTAGCCCACGGTACGTAGCCAATTTTTGTCTTCACTGAAAAGTGTCCTATCTTCACACTTGGTTCGCACCTTTGCTAAGACGATTGAAAAATAAAACATATTGAAAGAATAACAAACTTATGAGAAAAACTAAGCAAAAGCAGAAAATGCAAACATAAATAAATAAAAACAAGCAAGAAAATTATATTCGGCAACCGAATCTTTTATACTCGCCACAACTATCCTGAAAGAGACAAGAAAAGTGAAAGAAATAAATTTTCATGCTCTACAATATGAGGAGGGCGCGGCTGATTTTTTGTGTTTTAAAAATAAAAGTTTTTGTGGGACAAGTGTGTAGGCGTTATAGGCGTGTTCTTTAAAAAGCATAGGTCACTTCTAAACTCTTTTGCAAATTTGTAGACGATATCTATATTTTCGCTAACGTAAGACTATCTACAACAAATACTACATGGACAGATGAACAGACGAACAGACGGTCATGTTTGCATGCATTCCAAATTTGAAATTGCCGCATAATATATATACTTTATGGGGTTTTTGAAGCTTGATTCTGCGCGTTATATAAGCATTGAAAAAAATAATATTTAATACGTTATAATATTGGGTAGGCGTAGTCAATTTTTCCCTTCTTCATACAAATGCTACAGCATCACCCATGTGTTCAAATTTTTGTACAATTTTTTAACTGCTATCGTTTATGAGTAAAAAAGCAATTTCTTATTCCTTTTAAAAAACTGAGATGTTCTCAGTTTAGTTTAAGTCGGTAGCTTCATTTTTGCGGCCAGGAGAATGCTTACAACAGACATCATACATTAAATCGATTCAGAATTCAATGGTGATCAAGAATATATGTATATATTTTGACAAAATAAATATATCACTCATCTTTCATATAAAACGTAGAAAACGTCCAGTCATGTTATCGCGAGTTTTCACAAAAATGCAGTTTGCTCTGTCGCAACTCATCCAGCAAAGATTGAAACCTTTGAACCAACTGGGATATGCCACATGGCTTACTATACTTACGAAAATTACTTGTACGTTTAATACTATTTTCAAGCGTTGACGTTTTAGCGGCGCGAGCAGGGTTCTTATTCTTACGACGATACCTAAACCGCTCGAAACTTATAATCTGCCCAATAAAAAGTGGGAGAAGCGCACAAACTTATTCACAATTCTAATGGCTGCCCTAGATAGTATCTCATACAATCTATTAGTTGCAGATGTTGCATACAGAGGAAACTTCAAACGTATAGGATGTCTTGTGTCAGTTTAATGGTCAAGTAAGAAAGTAAATCGAAATTAATTACAATATTCTTTTTTTTGTTTCCATAAGAAACGTTAATAAATTACATTAAGGAAGACGCGAAAGTAATGATGATTAACTCTTGGTAGGTTTCACACTACCATGTAATATCACGTTGATCAAATACGAAGGAGGAAGAAGCGAGAAAACAGACGACAGACACCCTCGTTCATGTATATATACATAAATTAATAAATTTCTTTTCCAGAATGTAAAAAAATGTTGGCATGCAATACTCGCGACACGAAATCTGAGTATAAATCCCATAAAATGATGAGTAAAAAAATGCCGTTAAAAGAGCTAACCATGTCAAGTGTTACCTTTGCCACATGTTGATAATACGGTGTTGACGAGGCTGGCACAAAACGATATTGCGTTGACATGCACAAGAGTAATACGCAACATTAAGTAGGGAAAGAAATTTGTATCATTTTTCCGACACATGTCTTTCGAGTCTCGTAACGTTGGTAAAACTCATCCTATCAAACCATAATAAATAAAAAAAAATTATTGCACACAAAAGAAATTACAGGTTGAAAATGAATTAAAATTTCGAGAAAGTGCGCTTACTCTCCATTACTGTTTCGGGTAAGGCCTTGTTATATTTCATTCGAACGTACCGAAATCGACTCTTTTAGGGTATACTTAACACCTTTCTTAAACCCTTTCGATTGACAAAAGTTCAATTGCCCCATCATTATACCGGGTTATTCCTTGGCAAACTTTTTAGCAGCCAGTAACTCAAAATATACGTTCCAACGAGCTTAATGTAGTATAAGTAAATACCGTCCGCTGACATTTTTCTCTTTTTTTTTTTAATCGAAAAAAAAAAAAAAATTAAATGTTGGTTTTAATTTAAGTATATATACATATAAGCGGGGCGACGACCAAAAAGCTCTTTGGATAACTCGTTAAAAATTTCCAGAAAAAATGCTCTTGAATATTTACTTGAAATTGTTCGTAACCATATGTTTATAAAGGAGAAACTCACTTACACGCAAGCCCAGGTGTACTTAAAAAAAAAAAAAGAAGTAGAAGAAGAAGAAGAAACTATAGGTGGATACGAACAAAACCTTAAACATTTTAATAAACTTTCTTTTAATATCGCAAATAACGACACACATACTTTTTCAACTTTTCAAACACGAGCAACGTTAACCACAGTGTTATATTGTGGCCTCCAACATTGTGTTCTCACAAAACATAAAGAACAACAATCGTTCCTGGTAATCTCTTCCATCTTTTGAAAGTTTTGTGGCATAATTTTTTGAATGACTTTTAACCACAAAGTGAAAAGAAGAGGGAAAACAAAAAGAACGAACATCTGTAATCTTTGCAAGTGAAAGGATAACAAAACGCAAATAAACACGACGCAAATGTCCTGCACAAGGCCTTTCGTAGGTTACAAAAGGCTCTACAAATTGCTGGTTAGGATTTTTGAAATTTTGCTCGTCGCTTCGGTAAATGATGTCCCACCGAGAGGAAAATTTTTATTGAAAAACCAAACTAAACGGATGAGAGACAAATTTTCTGGTTTTTGTTGTTCCTTATTTTCATTTTCATTCGCCGACACGAAACTTGGTTATGTCTTAAAAAATTTTGTGAAACACTCATGCTGCCGCATTCTACGTAGTGCTTACTTTCTGTCCTTCCCAATAAAATTCAATCGGTGAAAGCTTCTGGGCTGTTTTTTGGCCATTTTTAGACATCATTTGTACAATTCTAGTTCCTCAATAGCTTCATATGTTTTCCAAACATTCCTATTATTTTTCTACTTTTTTTCTTCTTTCCTTTCTTCCTAGTTATACTCATCGCCGAAAGATGAGGGATATACTCGTTTTGTCAAAACGTTTGCGACGCCCTTTAGAGACACAACAAAGTATACACATTCTTGATCGGCACCGAATTCTGAAAGGATTTAAGTGAGTACATTTGTCCGTTGTAAGTATTCTCCTGGTCACAAAATTGAAGCTATGAACTTCAAATTTGACAGAAAATTCTTGCACGCAGGTTGGTATTGGAAATGAACAATACTACGTGAACTGAAAACACCTCCGTTTTTCAAAAGGAATAAAAAATTCGTTTTTTGCTTATTACTCATAAACTATAGTAAATCAATGTACGAAAATTCGAGCGTATCGAGACATTGGCGATCATGTGGGTCTCTCGCCCTCTCTACTAAAAAAAGGGAAAACTTGACCACGCACACCCAACATTATAGTGCATCAAATATTAATTTCTTTTCAATACCTATATAACGCTTTACCAAGCTTTGAAGACCCTATAGAGTATATAGATTATTGCATAGTTTCAAATTTGGAATGCGCCTAAGCATATCCGTCCATCTATCTTCCCATCTGCCCGGCTGTGTAACTAAGTAGTATCTCTGGTAAACATTCTCCCGTACAAATTTCCAAAAAAATTTGGAAATGACCATAATTTTCAAAGGGTATAACGCCCACGCGCCTATAAAACAAAAACTTTTATTTTGAAAATAACAAAAATCGGCTTCGCTCACTCCATATTACGAATATTTATTTCTGCTTTTTTTGTTTTTTTTTTTTTTTTAGGATAACGGTGGTGGATATAAAAGATTCGTTCATGACCGAATATAATTTTCTTACTTGTTTTCTGTATGTTATTTTTAGTTTTGTTCGGCGTTTGATGATTTAGGTTAACTGAGAAATCATAGTGAGCGAAAAGAAAAGTGGAAAAACTTTAAAAAAAAAAAAGTAAACTTTTGTTCGCCATTATCCAGCTCATCGCCCCTTAACCAGCTGAATATTAATAGGTGCTCTCACTGTTTCTTTTCGTTAATGAGATTTCAAGTTATGTGGAAGAAATAGCAGAACAGATTATCGTATCTTTTTTTCATGTCTCTAACAAAATTAAGTGTCTTCCTGTTATAAAAATCAATTTATAAATAAATTTTCGCATTTGTGCGCAGTTCAATTTCTAAAAGCCGCTTTGATAATCTCTAGCAGCTTCACATCACAATTACTGCCGACTACCGATACCTAAACTGCAAAAGCCAATTTCTCTTCTACTAATTTTCCTCATAAAAGATTAGAATATAAATTGCAATTACATTTTAAAAATATTTAGCAGGCCCTGACTTAGTGAACAAAGTGGGAACAAGTTTGCCAGGTTTACTGGAACAAGGTCCCGATTAATTGTCAAGCTGTAGGCATTAGCAAAAACAAGTGCAAAAATCGTATTCGCTTTAAGACGAGTGGGCTTTCGATAGCTATTAGAATTGCAGAATATTTGACTACATTTCCATGGGCCAGTTAATCGATAATTATCATCTTGCTATTGTTGTTTTTAACTGCCTTAAAGGAGTTTTGTACCACATAATCTCTTCTTCCTGCGCTGAATTTTTGTCATCGTAAATGATTTTGCCAGTTTTAGGCCTGCAATGAATGCGAAATTTTATTTATTTGTTATTTCCAACATTATGTGCACCTATTAACCACACTTATACACTAATCTTTAGCTGCCCGGTGAGACTTTTCTAAAATTGTCCTAAAATATTTAATATGTCATGCTAATCAAAAACCTTTATACTATTTGAAGTCTTTGATGCGTGCCTTTGGAAATTACGAACCGAAAAAGAATCCTGCCGCGATAAATACAAAAACAGTGTCGGCAAATTGTATAAATAAGTTGCTTAGTTGAGACCGTCGTTTGAGTTTCGCATCAAAAACTGTTTACACAAGAGTTGATCTACGAAAAAACGCAAAACTAACGTGAGGCACGCATTTTCTACGTGCTCAAAACATCATTCTGAATTTTGTGAAAGGGTTCGAACTACCGACCTTTGGAATTACCTCCAATTTTAAATAAAAAGTCATATATCCACATACTCGGAGGCATCACCATCTTTTCATATTTTCACCAAATTCATGAATTCCATGCAAAGCATGATATTACTGTACTTCCGCACACACACAACTTGATTCAACTGTTATTATAGACAAATGAATTGAATCCTTTCAAGATTACAGTCTTGTCGATTTCAACACTAATTATTTTTTGAGGTATAGACCAAGGAGTTATTTTGAATTGAGCATTGCCGTGTGGGTCTTTTTTGAGAGAATGTACACATGCAACAGCAAATCAATTCACTTAGCCTCTTTTTTTTATTTGTGAAAATCATTTTAATGCGTGAGCAGTTTGTTGCAAACTGATTTGCTTTCTTTCGCTATCGCTGATAATTCGCTGATAAAGCGCAAGAAAAACGCATGTGACGGTGAAAACAAAACAATAATAAAACAAAATTTAACAAAGCATCCGTACAAGTACTTTTCACGTATTAGTACTTTTCACTAAATTGCGTATTGGAAAAATACCTATGCGCGAATCACTGCATTACAATTTTTTCGCAAATGAGTATGTGGTCATAAAGATTTAAGTAATTCTTTTCCATAAGATAAAGGCAATCAAGTAATCTACTTCGACAATGTGAATCTTTTTCATTGCCTTGAAATTGAACAACGGAAGTCAATCTAAATTTTTCCACATTCCCCGTTAGCCATACAAATTGTGGTTTATGTCCTTGAAAACTAAGTAAAGTATTGTTGAAAACATTTCAAGGTATCGCAACCGTTTTATCAATGTCTCTCCCAAGTCTGACTTATTAGTCAATGAGCTTAAGTCCGAAGTATACAACCCTCTACTAAGTTAACAACAATTATTCGATGATCTTTCAAGATCAAATCGAAAACATTGATAAACATATTTCGGGTGGATGCACTCTTTAGATCGCTGAAACTCGATTTACCACTTACCACTAACGTCTCTAAGATCGTGTCTAAATGGAGGAAAACATTTTGTTATCATTGTTGTTAATGTGTTCACCCGTCGCCAACTGCATGATACAGGTAAAGCGCCACAAATGCGTATTTGCTTTTACCATTTTTGAGAAGTTGGTTTCTTAGAAAATCGACTAGTCTTCATGCAAACTTAAATCACCAAATGTGGCATTTTCGTAACAAGACATATGTAGATACGTACTACACCGCTGAACTTAAAACTTAACCATGTCAGAATGATAATCAGAAAGCTTACACTCGGCATATGATATTCGTATCTGCGTGTTCCAAATCTGATATGAAAGTGGAAGTCATTCCCTCTACACTTCAGCTTAATTTACGGCTTACAAGAGAAGGAGTGTTTATGTATTGTTATATATAAAGCTTTCTTACTTATTTCTTACTTTGTTTTGCTTTTAACAATTTCTCCTGCTTTTTTATTGCCGGCGGTAACGAATGTAAACAAAATAATCTGTTTAGAAAGAATCACAACAACTGCCACGAAAAAATTAACTGAACGAAGTAGGGCCATTTGTCTCTTAAATACTTATAATGTGAACACCATGAAATTCATTATATTTTATTCTTTTTTTTTTTTGTTTTGTTGTATTTTATAGTTCGCTGTAATCGTAAAATACACAAAATATTTAGTAAAAAAAACTAAATAAAAAAATTAAAATAATTTTTTTCTATTTCGGTACATAACTCATGCAGAGGAAATGAACAACATACCAACAACAACACCAATAAAAAGATAGCAAAAAAAGTTAAAAAGCACATGATTTTTAAAACAAATGCACACAAATACGTGGAAACACTGCATGTTGAACGACTGCTGCTTGTCTGTCTGTCGGACATTCGGTCTGTCGCATGCATTGTGCTTTAAAAACGGTTTAAAAAATTCATAGAAGCCACTAACAATTTTTATACAGGAATTTTATTCATTCATATAAGAGAAACGTCTACGTATGTGCGTGCACTCTGATAAATAAATATATATATATATATATATATATGTATATATATCTATATATGTTTATATGCATATATATATATATATATATATATATATATATATATATATATATATATAT